>JAQQSW010000113.1:0-48320 GCA_028646575.1 Pseudocheirus occidentalis
CAGAATGCTTTTGAGATTCTTTTTCCATCTGGGAAATTCGACTTTTTAAGGCATTCTTCTCCTCATTGGCTTTCTGGGACTCTTTTTGCCATTTGGGTTAATCTATTTTTTAACGTGTTGTTTTCTTCAGTCAGGTTGTTGACTCTCTTTTCATGATTTTCTTGCATCATTCTCATTTCTCTTCCCAATTTTTCCTCCACTTCTCTTATTTGTTTTTCAAAGTCCTTTTTCAGATTATCTATAGCTACTAGGCATTCTTCAAGTGTCTTGGAGGCATTTGGTGTGGGAGTTCTGACTGTGTTGTCTTCCTCCCATTCCATGCTTTGATCCTTTTTGTCCACAGAAAAGGATTCTAGAGTTTTATTGCTGTTTTTATTTTGCTTCCTTTTCTTCATGTTGGCCAGTCAATCAATTGGTTGGTTTTTTAGCTTTGTGAAACTCTGCTTCCAGGAGGAAAAACTCTGTTCCAAATCACTGGGTTTTTCCCAGCTGCCAGAGCTATTGTGGGATGTTACAATCCGCCCCCCCCCAGCTCTGGCTTGCTGAAAGCACTCCCCAGGACCACCACCCAGGACCACAATCCAGATCCAGGCTGCTCAATGCAAGAGCACTTGGCCCTGATCAATTGACTCAGCCCCCCTGCTGGATCTGCAGGCCAGGGACTCTGAAGCAGTTTCTGCCCTTCCCCCACTGCTTCCTTGCCCTGGCGGTAGACTGGCCCAACTGCTTTTCGTCCCCCAAATTTAGCTTGAAAGCTTCACTCACTTTTACTGACCTCTAATCCTGGCTTAGTAGATGTGAATATCCCTTCAGGTGCTTTAGATCTTCTCTGAAGTAGACACAAGCTGTGGCTTGGGAGGCTGGGCTCCTCCTGGCCACCCTGGAGCCTGGCCGCATGGTCGGTTTCAGGCTGGGCTGGTCTCAGCTCCTGGACTGCTGGCCTCCAGGATGAACCCTTCCTGCTGAGCTGCCTTTCTCTAATCCATGTTTTTCACACTTTGGTAGATATGGAGTTGCTGGAGGCTGTAAATCTTCTCTCTCTTAGACTGGCTGCAGAGCCACTAGGCTCCTCCTGACTGCCCTGGGGCCTGGCTGCATTTTGATTTCAGGCTGCCGTGATGATCCCCTGCTGCTGAGCTGCATTCTGCGAGAGATGTGTTTCCTGTATTTTTGTGGGTTTGAGAGTCCTAGAATTTGTCCAGAGTCATATTTTATGGGTGTTTAGGGAGGCTGTGTGGGAACTGCGGGACCTTGCTGCTTCTATGTCTCCATCTTGGCTCTGTCCCCTGAAGGGGTAGGTTTTGAAGAAAAAACAAGAAGACAGTCCATTTGGGAGAATATGAAGTTTGAGGTTTTGATAGAACATCCAAGTAAAAGATGCCTTGTAGTCAACTAGAGATGCAGGTGTGGGAACTTAGAAAAGATTAGGGCTAGAAATATAAGTTTAGTGATGATATGCATAATTGTAATAATTGATATCATGTGGAAGGAGATATCTACAAATGAACTAGAAAGATCTAGAAAGAACAGTTTAAATGGAGACTGAAGCAATCTACATGCTATCATCCTTTTTCATGTTTAGTTCTTTTTCTTTTTTCCCATTGTTCACTCCATTGGTTACAACACTTCTTTACAACCAGACTGATATCCAACATGAAAGTATTTGCAGATCCTGTACTTGATTGCATGCTGCCATGGGGGTAGAGGGGGAGAAAGGGAGAGAAGGAGGGGAGAAAATTTGTAACTCAAGGGATTGTGAAAGTGAATCTTGTAAACTAAAAGTAAATAAACAAATCGATTTTAAAAATAATTGATATCATGAGAGTGAACAAGATTCCCAAAGAAGAGAAGAATAAGGAAAGGACACTGAAGAATACCCACATTAAGGCACTGGGAAAAGGATGAAGACCAAAGAACCAAAAAGAGCCAATTAAGAAGATACAAAAAACCCCAGGAGTATGTGTTGTATCTTAAGCCAATGAAGGAGAAACTATTTAGTAGGAGGAAGTAGTTAAACTTTTGGTCCAATGCGATCAAAGAGGAACAGGACTTTTAAAATAGTTGATTAAATAATTGGGAGGTTATTGTAACATTTAAGAGAATATTTCTGTTAGGATGGTGAGAATAGAAATCAGATTGCATTGGCTTGAGGAAACAGTGAATTGTGAGGAAATAAAAACATCAGATTGTGGACAACTTTTTCCAGAAGTTTGGCCATGAATCACAATTACAGAATTTCAGAGTTCGCTGTCATCTCATAACTCCCTAATCCAAATCATGCCCAAAAAAGAATCCCCACTACAAAATACCCTCAAAGTGATTATACAACATCTTTTTGAAGACTTCCATCAACAAGCAATCATTACCTCCTGAAGCAGTTCATTCTACTTTTGCATAATTCTAAGTGTAAGGAAATTCTTCTTAACATCAAATCCACATTTACTTCTTTGGGACTTCCACCCGTTGCTACTAGTTCTGCCCTTTGGCAAGCAGAAAAGTCTAATCGCTCTTGAAAAGGCAGCCTTTTGGGACTTCCACCCGTTGCTACTAGTTCTGCCCTTTGGCAAGCAGAAAAGTCTAATCCCTCTTGAAAAGGCAGCCTTTCAAGTATTCAAAGACAGCTAACATCTTCAGTTCCCTTTCTCACTCCCATGTGAAGCATCTCAACTTTCTCTTCTTCAAGATAAATATTTCTAACACATCCTATGGACTCAAGGCCCTCCACCATTCTGATTGTTCTCTTTAGGGCAATCTCCAGTTTATCAATATCCTATCTAAAATATGGTGCACAGAACTGAACACAATTATCTAGATGTGGTCTGACCAGGACAGAGCAGAGGGAAAATATCACCTCCTTATTCCTAAAACTCTACTTCTCTTAATGAACTCAGTTGGTTGATAAGAACTTGTTTGGATGTCATATTCTGTTATTAACTCATATTAAGCTTGCAGTCTACTGAAACCCCTAGACAAATTACTGTCCTACCAACTTTCCCCTGTCCTATACTTGTAAATTTGATTTCTTGAATCCTAATATTGCTTTAAGTTTATTCCTATTAACTTTCATCTTAGATAAATTTGTAAGTTCTAACCTACTAAGATCCTTTTTCATTCTGTTTCCATTATACAGTGTATTAGCTGTCATTCCTAGGCAAATTCATAGGAATTCATGCCTTTATCTAAATCTTTGATAAAAATGGTAAGTAGCACAGGTCTGAAGACAGAGCCTAGACCCATACCCAACTCCTTCCAAGTTGATGTGTTGCCATTAATGACTACTTTTTGAGTCTGGCCATTCAACCCATTATAAATCTATTTTACTTTACTATTGTATAGGCCAGTGGTACTTATTTAAAGGTTTGTGCACCCAATTAAATTACAAATATATTTTTTCCCCTCTGTGACAATGATCACACACTTGTTTGAAGCATTATAGGCCCATTTCTGTAATGATTTAAAAACATCATGCACACAGTGATTTTGGTATTCATGCAATTATTACATTAAAATATGACCCTTCTGATGAAGCACAATTTGTTCTTGCAGTCTTTCAACTGTCATCAAATTGTTTCCAAACCACCGTAAGGGTTTGACTTTCAAATACAAATCAGTTCCCAAAATATGTTCAGATGCATGCACATACCTTCATTTACATTTTGTACAATACCCCACAGTAGTTCTCATTCCCCTCTGTTACCCTGTAATTGTACCTTATTAGCTGTGTAACCATGTGATCAAGATGTAATGAATGTTTGCATTTTTATATCCCATGTGTTAGATGCTAGACTGAAACCATGATTGCTGAACATGTACATTATAAATCTTCTTGTAACCATCACAGATCAAAAATGTTCTGCAGAAACAACCTTATGTTAGCTTTCATTGTAATATTAAGGCTGTTTTTAGATGTAAACTTATCCTCTACATATATTACTATTCTTCCATCTGGAGAATTTTCAAATGAACTATTTGGCAAAATTGGTCAGTTGTTCAGTGGAGTTTCTGTGAAAGAGTAGCCAGCATGCCAATAGTTAAAGGGAACAGAGTCATGACTAAATAGCTTTCTTTCTTTACAAAACTTAAAATCTATATAAACATTATGTAAAATGAATCAATATATATAACTGAACTTTTAAATACATTTACCATTTAATATTCTTTTCATTAGCCAGAAGAAAAGGAAATGTTTTACATTATAATGAGCTATTCTTTTTCACCAGTTGGCAAAGTGGCTAAAAATGGATAGAAATAAATTGCTGTCTCTCAGAATATTTGTATGAAATAAGCATTTTCATTTTATTCTTGCTTTATTTAAATCAGAATGCAAAAAATAAACTCAATGTGGAACCATATTTAAGATTGTGTTTATCTGGTATTGAACCAAATGCTACAAACCTTCATTTAAATAGAAAAAAGTCCAGAATTGAAATTAAGCTTATATGTTATTATTAATTTATTCTAAACATCTTCAAAGCTGCAGCTTACTTCATTAAAATGTTACTTATATTCAACAAAATTTGTAAAATGAAGAAAATTTAATATGAAATCTTACAGATAATAGAGAGCATATGATGTTTGGCTAGATTATTTCTTTTGATTTTTACATAATGTTCCACTTAAAATAATCTTAATAATTTTATTTTTAGAGGTTTCCTAACTATAGGTAGAATAAAAAATGTCTATTTTGTAGGTATGTTTGTGATGTAAATTTTAATTTGAAATTTGTTTGGTAAAAATTATCATTGTGGTTATTGTAAAGACTTAGAGAATGAATCTAAAAGAATATTATGGATTGTATATTCAGTTACTCAGAGGTTCACAACACCGTTTTTGTTGTTGTTAAAAGGAATTTAAGGAACAAAAAAATTAGGAACCCCTGCTCTAGACCTGATTTATTCATCCTTTTTATAAAAATAGCAGGAGTTATTTTGCCCAATGCTTTACTAAAAGGGGAAGAGGAAGATGGGACAGTACCTACATAGGATGGAATGATCCAATGAAATGCTCTCCTCTCCTCCCCTCTTCTCCCTTCCTCTCCTTTCTCTTCCTTTTTCTTCTCTCTGTCTCTCTGTCTCTGTCTCTCTCTCTGTCTCTCTGTCTCTGTCTCTCTCTCTGTCTCTGTCTGTCTGTCTCTGTCTCTGTCTCTCTGTCTGTATCTCTCTCTCTCTCTGTCACTGTCACTCTCTCTCCCCTCTGTTGACAGCAATGAAGACAACAAGATAGAAAACAAAGATGATTACTAGAAAGTGTTCCTAGACAACTTTTAGGGAAGCAGGAGGCACGAGGGAGAGAAAAGGACAGAAAGAATGGGATTAAGGACACAAGAAGGTAGATTACCTTTAGTAAGAAGCAATATTCTTTACTTGTCAGTATAAACCAGCTTCTAGTTTATACTCATCTCAAAGGGAGGAGGTAAGGAGATTCTGATATTGTTTCTGAGAAGTTTTGAAAAGGAGAAGTAAGGGTGCCGCAGAAGAATGACTTCAACCTTCTCAATGAGGCAGAAGACTAAATTATCTGTTGCAAGGTATTAGGGAAGATGGGGTTGGAGGCTTCAGGAGAAACTAAAATGTTCCGAATAGTCACTGTTGCAAATAGGAGAATCAATAAGAATAAAAGAATATACTGGAATCACAGAGTAGAATCAATGAGTTTAAGAAGGCAGTAGACTTAAGTAATACATTTTAGAAAGATTTCCATTAAGAACATTCAAATAGAACAAGTTTTGTTATTTAAAATGACAAGCTTCAATTATCTGGAAAATTCATGTATGTGGGACCCTAAACCACATCCTGAATATTGTGGCTTAACCAAGAAGGGATTTGTCAGAACCAGTTTGGGACCATACCAACAAATCAGAGAAGGATGTTGTGGTGAGCCCTTGCTGTTGCCATAAATAGCCAAAATAATAAGCAAATAGACATTTTGCCTGGTACCACATTGCTTGATCCCATGAAAACCTAAATAGAATCATAGAATTGAGGGCTAGTAAGTTCCTTAGAGATAATTTTGTCCAATTCCCTCATTTCGTAGATAAGAAAACTAAACCACAGAAAGTTTAAATGATTTGGCAAAGGTCAGGCAGATAATATATAGGAAAGCCAGGACTTGTGCCAAGGACTCCAAATCTAGTGCCCTCTCTGCTTCATTGTGACCTCTTCCCCAGCTTACTATTTCCACATCATCCCATTAGATTTTGATATCTCAGGAAACCCTAGTTTCTGACCTGGCCATACCTCTGATTTATACCCACCTGGATACTGAATTGATGCCAACCCCTTTTCTCCCTAGGAGAGGGAGAAACCATTATTACTTTAATTACTCGCACATACCAGGCTCCCCACCATCGGGATTATCACTGATTTTTTTTTTCATTTTTCTTTTCCCTTAGTCTGTCTTGTCCACCACCCATTATCTCACCTAAAAGAGAGTCATTCCTTTAAAATAACCCAATTCAAGGACTCACAACACACATTTTCATATTAAAAGAAAAATCCAACTTATCTAGAGAAATCCTCATTTTCCTTGAGTCTGCCCCCACTTAGAAACAACCATTTCCTTAAAGGGTAACATTGCCCTTGGTTGAGGGAGCTGTCCAGCTGCAAACAATTTAGGAAATGTTGGAAGCCTGGCCTAACCTTGTGTGGTAGGAGCTGCAATTCACACAAACATTTCCCCAGGAAATTGACTATGACAAAATGTGTGAACTTTCTGTGGAACTAAGACCTTTTCAGTTATCTTGGTGCTAAAACTATGAGCTTGATCCATAGCCCACGCCTCTTTATTCCCTCTTCTAACTTGATTTTTGGTACTACCTTCTGTTTCTGATCCAGACGCTGTTTTCCACCTTTGGCCCCTAGTGATGACGTTACCACAGTTACTCACTCCAGCTTTTTACAGAATCACTGGGATGTTTCAAACCTCTCACAGAACAGGCACCTTCTCCCTCCATAACCTGGATGGCTTCATACTTTCCTAGGAACAACTCTGGCCCCCAGTTCAAGGCAGATCCTGTTAACTAAATCCTAAAGACTATTAAATGGTTAAGACCCCACATTTTACATCTTAACACTACATTTAAAGCCTCAAAACCCTCTGTCTGGTGTAAATCCATAATATACAGTCTATTTTAAAATAAAACTATCATTTTGCTTTACAAACAAATTGGAACCGAAAGAAATAAAGTTAGCATTTACAAAACACTAGAAGGCTGCAAATTTCTTTATATATACTATCTCTTTTAATCCTGACAATGACCTTGTGAGGTAGATACTGCTATTATCCCATTTTACAGATGAGAAAATGGATCCCCAGAGAGGCTAAATAATTTCCCTTTCATCTCCTCTCCACCCCCTCCAGCCCACCTCCAGTCACCAATTGTCTTGACCTACTCTGATGACTCTGGAGGAGACAGTGAGACCCATCCTAGCCAATGTGGTATCTGAGGCAAATCTGAACCCAGGTCTTCCTGACTTCAGGGTGAAGGTCAGTTTGACACCTAGCTACTTTAATTGATGAAAATGTCATCATTCTGCTAGCAAGTTGTCAGCTCCTTGAGGGCAGGAGCTGTCTTTTGTTTCTTTTTGTATCTTCAGCACTTAGCACAGTGCTTTGTACTTAATGTGTGGATAATAAACATTTTTGGTTCATTGAATTTTTGATGATATTCCATTATTTATTAAATAAAATAAGCATTCCTTCGTTAATCAAATTTAAAGGTTCTCCATATCTGGCTCCATTTTATACACTTATTCCATGTTATTCATTTCTGACAAATTGGACTACTGTCTCATCCTGCCTCTCCTGAGAATACAAACCTGTAACTAGTTTGTATCCTAAGATTTGGCTTTAATCTATTTTTCAATTCAACTGGATGAAGGCAACATTTAATACCTATTATGTACAATTTACTAGCTAGGTGTTTTGGATACAAAGATCATTTCCTGTCCTCAAAAATCTTTCAATCTAGTTAGGTGTGGGTGTCCCAAATACACAAATATCTATACACAAATTAGAAAATTAGTAAGTTCACAGGAGAGAGCAAAGTAACCCATAAGATTCAGGGAGGAGAGAACTCTTCTACCAAGAGTAATCAGAGAAAACTGATGGAATAGGTGTTGGGCACTGAAGGAAGATCTCAATAGGTTTAGTTGGCAGGTGCAAGGGGAGTAATCTGTTCTAGGCATGGGAGACATCATTTACTAAAGACAGCATTACTAAATTTACAGCATTTACATTACATTTATTAAGGCAGGAGAGGCAGGATGAGACAGTAGTCCAATTTGTCAGAAATGAATAACATGGAATAAGTGTATAAAATGGAGCCAGATATGGAGAACCTTCAAATTTGATTAACGAAGGAATGCTTATTTTATTTAATAAATAATGGAATATCATCAAAAATTTTTAAGCAGGGAAATGACATAATTGGACATTTTGATTAGGAAAATAGTTTTGGCAGTGTTGTGGATGAGTGGTGAGGAGAGATACTGGAAGCAGGGCAACCAGAGTACTTTTACACCTTTTGCTTAGAGCAAATTCAGCCAAGGGGAGCTAGCAGTGCAGAGGACAATCTACCTTGTAAGCAGTCATATTGGGAGAGGGGACATCCTATGGAAAAAAGGGCCCTGAGAAAGGGGGATCATAGTATTAGGATCCTGGGAGGGAAAGGAGGGGGACCTGGTTCTGCGGGAGGGAGTAGAGGCAGTCATGCTCAGTGGTGTGTGCCAATGAGCCAGAGGACTGCCACATTTTCAGCAGCCTGAGACAAAACCCCGTAATCCTGCCCTGCTTACAGATCCTTGCTAATATAATAGTACAGGTGATAGGTAATAAAATCATTAGTATGAAACCTGAACTAGGGTGGTTACAATGGAAAGAATGAGATGGGCTGAGAGCTGCTTCAGAGGTAAAGTTGACAGTGTTGCTCTTTCATGGTGTGTTGTGGTGTTCATCTCAAAGAATTCAGTCAGACCACCTCTAATCCAAGTATATGATTAATGCCTCTCAGAATCTGGCTAGGTTTTAAGAGGAATCAACAGCTTAATACAATAAGACAGGCAATTTTATAGTATAATGATTCTGATTACACAATAGAAATTATGAATATTAAAAAGGCAGGAGGGATTTGTTAGGGGATTAGGTAATGGGGAGGGATCCCTTCCATGGTTCTGTAATCAAACATCCTGGTTTCTGATTGGCTAGCTATTGTGGTCCTGTCTGGTCAAGATGGATAGTTAGGTATTGTGGTCCTGTCTTGGGCTAAAATGGATGATGTGAGTGTGATTGAGTGCAAGGACACACCTGTTTAAATATGTGAATTGGATCTGGGGGCAGTGACTAGCCAGGGGAGTGGTTATATTGAGTCTGGGGGCAGTGACTAGCTAGGGGAGTGGCCATATTGAGTCTGGGGGCAGTGACTTACTAGGGGCAGTGCTGTATTGAGTCTGGGATTCTGTCAGCAGGACTTGGCCAGTGATTAGCAATGGGGTGCAGAGTTGGAGAGGGCAAAGAAAGAATTGAGGATCAGTCTCAGTCTTTCTCTGGGAAAATGATGATAGCATCAACATAAATAGGACTTTGGTAGGTGCAGGTTTTGAAGGGAAGATGACCTCAGTTTTGTTTTAGTTTTGCTATATTGAATTTGAGGTGCTGTTGAGACATTCAGCTGGAGATGTCAATGAAAGGACTGGCCTGGGTAATTGCTACTATCCCTTGCAGCTCTAAACCCTAAGAGCCTTCAGAGGTATATATAACAAACAGTTGAAAATGCAGGTCTGAATTTGCAGAGGTTTGAATGTCTAAGTTCACAGTAGCATTGCCTTCAGCTAAGTGGTTAAGGGGCATTGGGCTAAGTCATTAGTCAACTCCTTGTGGGGGGGGTGCCTCCTTTTGGATTATTAGTGCATTATATTCAGACTCTACCCCTTTCCCTCAAACTTGTATATTTTCTCCAGATCTGCTCATCACCTAGCAAACAAGGGCATTCTATGCCCTTTCTCCTAGCAACAACAGGGGCAAAAGCAATCTTTACGTTTTCACAGACCAGTGGAGAGATTATGCATATGCATTTTTGGAAACCCTAGTTTGTGGAATCCTAGAGAAATTATTATCTTTCCCACCCCTCTTTATTTTAGGCTGTAAAAAACAAAACAAAACTGTGGGGTTTTTTTACAAGTCAATTCCTTTTGGAAATTTTTTTCTTAGTCGTTTTTCTTGATTTGTTAAATGTTTAAGTGCACTTAAATGCCATTTTACTGAATCCTATACAAGTATTGATATTAATGCTATTATAAGAAGTTTTCTCTGTTATTAAAATGCTGGTACCTAATTGAGAAGTGTTCAATGTGTTTTTTTCCATTTTAGGACTTGGACTCCTTGCTTCATTATGCAGTCTTTATATCCTGAATATCCATAGGTAAGATTTGCCTGCTTGCCTAGAAACCCTCAGCTAATTATACCTTAGTGTTTCATGCCTTTTCTTGGGAGCTATGTGTCCTTGGATATTTTCATCACTTGAGCCTATCTATACTATTATTGTGTGGCTCTGCAACTTCAATAAGAATGTCTTTATAGTGGCAAAGATCCACTAGAAGAAATCTGGAGGGCCCTTTGGATTAAGTATCTAGAGCATATTTGCATGGATCTTTAAGGGGATCTTTATGTTACAGGGACTGTTAGAGACATTTTGGTGTGCCCTGTATTGAAAGGGCCCCTTAGAAATTGGACTAGACCCCATTTGGATGGCTTTACATCAGATCTGCACAACTTGGCAGTAGGTAGGGGCCAAACTTAAAATGGGCTAAACTTCTTGAGCCTCAGATAAGTTAGATTAGAGACAGATTGACAATGGTTGGATGCTGTGGGTCAAGCGACAAACAGGAGAGAGTGCTCAATGACAAACCTACATTTTTCACAGGCCACCCAAAATCTTTGCAGCCCTTGGGCTATCTGTTGTGCAGGCCTACTTTATTCAATAAAGAAATCGTAGAAGGGTTTTCACCCAGAACAGTGTGATTTCTCACCTGTGGGTGATAAGGTAATTTACAGTCAATCTCAGATCCCTAATCCCTATGTGAGGGAGTCCCATATGCTCTGGAACTTTGATAGGGACTCAGCTTTACTTTTTACTGAAAAAAAAAGTTTTTCTTTTTCTTTAGAATTTCTCAATTATTAGCTTATTTTGTGAGTGTGAGTGTGGGTCTGAACTAGAGGAGAGTGGAGTGGAAGGGAAGGCAGGTTCTAGTAGAAGGAGAGAGGGAGGTTCCTCATTCTGGAGGAGGGGGGACCCATAGTGGCTTTATAAGTACCAAGCTTTATTGGCTTTTTTTCTTACCCCAGGGTAAAAGTTGATTTCCAGTTGACCAAAGGTCTTAAATCCCTTTGGGGAGAACTTCATATGGTAGAAGAAACTCCATAGGGAGGGATCAGGTCTTGGCTTTTGAGACAGGAAGCCAATTTTCTGTGTTTTTTTCTTCTTTGCCTTTGGGTTGGGTAAGGCCTTTTAAAGCACCAAGACAGGTTCTTGTTGAGTATTAAGCAGGCAGTTGCTCTGATAAACTTTTTGAAATGTTCTTTGTTGAATCTGTAGAACTTTATTTTTTGTGGGTTCAGTGACTTGCTCGGGGTCACATAGTCAGGAAGTGTCTGAGGCCAGATTTGAACTCAGGAAGATGTCTTCCTGACTCAAGCCAGGCAGTCTATCTACTTTGCCACCTACCTGCCCATTGTTACAATTTTACTTCTTGGCCAAGTAAGACACAGCAAACTGAAGTTGTAATCAGCCTAAAGAAGACAGGGGTCCCTTCGCCGACCTGCTTCATTGAACACACCTAGGGGATGGATAGCTGTTATCCATTTCTGCCACTTTAGCAGCTCCCAGGCATTCATAGACTGGAAAGCACAAGGCTGAATTTTGAAAACTATTACTTGCTTTAGGAGACTAATGGTCAGTCCAGCATCAACACGGCAACAGATGTGGTAACAAGATGGAGGTCTAAACGAACAGTTGTTGCCACCAATCTCTTACATGTCTCTGTGACCTAGACTTGTCAGAGATGGCACTTCTAGTGTGCTTGGCAGTCTCTGATGGAGAAAATAAACACATCAAAAGACTGGGGAAGATCAAGAAGAATAAAGAGAGGTAAGCCAAGAAGGACAGAACCTGGCCCACAGCTATCTTAAATGACTGTATGTACAGCCCTCCAGACCGAGTGACAGAGCCATGAACTTCCACCATTTCTACAAAGAATTGCTAACCAGAGGAGAGATTATGCATGTCTCCAGGGTGAGTCGGGCCTCTAGACTTTGTAGTCACACACTCTTCACTGTCAGCTGTGTCATCTCTGAACACAAAGGATGAGGAGATGGATGGTATATAGTTAGTTGTGGGTCAGCAAAGGTCAAACTGCTTTTTCCTCTGGCTGGAGCGACCTGCCTATTTGTACAGTATCCAGGGCAGCTAAGGGGCAGAGTATATCCACCCCACTACTTAGTTCAGCAGCCACCTCTGAAAGAGAGAGAGCTTTCCTTGAGCTTTCTAGGCTGCCTTTGTTGATAGTTTCCAAGGTGACAAAGTGTTTGGTCTTTTGCTGTAAATAAAGATAGAACCAAAGGGATCTCATCCCCTTCTTTGTCTTTATTACATTCTGTCATGTTCAGATGCATGCTTCTTGGGGCGGGGGTAGAGGAGAAGGGAATGTTTGGGTATAGGTAAGACAAGTACTGATTAAGCACTTTACTATGTGCCAGGCACAGGAACCCACACTGGGGAAACAAAGCAGAAAAGAAATCCCAGCTCTCAAGGAGGGTAAATGAAGGTAAGTGGTTTTGGTTCAAAATGGAGGCCTTGGGGAGAACCTACCAATGGGAGGTGGGGGCTGACATGGCAAATGGATGAAGAAACAGTGAATTTCAGGGTCCATTCCTCAGATACTATTTTATTTTTCATATAGGCAGGCAAATTTGCTGTCAAGGGGAGCCTTATAACTGGAAGCATGGTGCACTGAATCAAAAAAATGGAGGGAAGGGGAAGAGAATAAGCATTTATTAAGCACCTACTGTGGGCACCTTGCTAAGCACTTAACAAATATTATCCCATTTGATTTTCTTAATAAACCTGAGAAGTTAAGTGCTATTAAGATGCCCATATCATAGTCAAGGAAACTGAGGCAGATAGAAGGTAAGTGACTTGTCCAAGATCAGACAGCTAGTAAGTGTCTGAGGATGGATTTGAACTCAGGTCTTCCTGATTCCAGGTCCAGCACTCTCTGAACTGTGCCTCAGGAAGCCTAATCTTTAAACCCAGCTCTGCCACTAGCTTCCTCTAATACTTTGGACAAACTACTTAACCTCTCAGGGTCCTCATTTTCCTTGTGTGGAAAATGAAGGTGCTGGACTCCAGAATTCTTAACCTGTTTTGTTTCATGTATGCCTCTGGCAGTTTGAAGCCTAAAGATTTCTTCTCAGGATGTTTTTAATTTTTAATAGTATTTTATTTGTTCACAATTGTATTTCAGGACAATTTTTAACATTCATTTTCACAGACTTTTGAGTTCCCCAATTTTTCTCCCTTCCTCCCCTCCCCTCTAATATAAATGGTAGGCAACTCGATATGGGTTATATGTGTGTTATAGTGTAAAACATATTTCCACGTTAGTCATAGTTGTGAAAGAAGAAACAGATCAAAAGGAAAAACACACACAAAAGAATAAAGTAAGTGAAAAAAGTATGCTTCAATTTGCATTCAGAGTCCATTAGTACTTTATCTGGATGTGGATGGCATTTTCCTTTGTGAGTCTTTTGAAATTGTCTTGGATCAGGTGTTGCTGAAAAGAGCTGAGTCATCACACAATGTCGCTGACACTGTATACAGTATTTTCTTGGTTCTACTCATTTCATTGTGCATCAGTTCATACAAGTCTTTCCAGGTTTTCTGAAACCTGCCAGTTCATCATTTCTTATTGTACAATAGTATTCAGTTACATTCATATCCCATAGCTTGCTCAGCCATTCCCCAACTGATGGACATCCCCTCAATTTCCAATATTTTGCCAACAACGAAAGGGCTACTATAAATATTTTTGCACATGTAAATCCTTTTCCCTTTTTAAGGATTTCTTTGGGACGCAGATCTAGTAGTGGTAGTAGTGGATCAAAGGGTATACACAGTTTGATTCAAATTGTTCTCCAGAATGGTTGGATCAGTTCACAATTCCACCAACAATACATTAGTGTCTCAATTTTCCCACATCCTTTCCAATTTTTATCTTCCCCCCCCCCTTTTTTTTTATCATATTAGCCAATAGGATAGGTGTGAAGTGGTACCTCAGAGCTGTTTTAATTTGCATTTCTCTAATCAAAGTGATTTAGAGCATTTCTTCATATCCCTAAAGATAGCTTTGATTTCCTCATCTTAAACTGCTTGTTCATATCCTTTGACCATTTATCAACTGGGGATTAGCTTGTTGTATTCTTATAAATTTGACTCAGTTCTTTATATATTTGAGAAACGAGGCCTTTATCAGAGACACTTGCTGTAAAGATTGTTTCTGCTTTCCTTCTAATCTTGTTTGCAATGGTTCTATTTGTGCAAAAGCTTTTTAATTTAATATAATCAAAGTATCTATTTTACATTTTGTAATACTCTCCATCTCTTGTTTGATCATGAATTCTTCCCTTCTCCATAGATTTGACAGGCAGACTATTTCTTGTTCTTCTAATTTGCTTATGATGTCACCCTTTATGTTTAAATCATGTGGCAATTTGGACTTTATCTTTGTATATGGTATGAGATATTGATCTATACCTAGTTCATGCCCTATTGTTTTCCACTTTTTCCAGAAGATTTTGTCAAATAGTGAGTTCTTATTCCTAAGACTGGTGCCTTTGGGTTTATCAAACACTAGGTTACTATGGTCATTTACTACTGTGTCTTGTGTACTTAAACTAGTCCACTGATCCACCACTCTATTTCTTAGTCAGCACAAAACAGTTTTGATGACTACTGCTTTGTAATATAATTTGAGATCTGGTATTGCTAGGCCACCTTCTTTTGCATTTTTTCCCATTAATTCCCTTGATATTCTTGACCTTTTGTTCTTCCAGAAAAATTTTGATTTTTTTTTCAAGATCTGTAAAATAATTTTTGATAGTTTAATTGATATGGAAATGAATAAGTAAATTAACTTAGGTAGAATTGTCATTTTAATCATATTGGCTCAGCCCATAAGCAATTGATATTTTTCCAATTTTTTAGATCTGACTTTATTTGTATGAAAAGCATTTTTTAATTGTGTTAATTTGGTTCCAGGGTTTGTCTTGGCAAGTAGATTCCCAAATATTTTATATTATCTACAGTTAGTTTAAATAGAATTTCTCTTTCTATCTTTTGCTGCTGGACTTTGTTGGTTATATAAAGAAATGCTGATGATTTCTGTGGGTTTAACTTACATCATGCAACTTTGCTAAAGTTTGCTGTTTCAAGTAGTTTTTTAGTTTATTCTCTAGAATTTTCTTAAGTATACCATTATATCATCCGCAAAGAGTGATAGTTTTGTTTCCCCACCTAGTCTAATTCCTTTGATTTCTTTTTCTTGTCTTTTTGCTATAGCTAACATTAAATAATAGTGGTGATAATGGGCATCCTTGCTTCGGGTGATCTTATTGGGAAAGCTTATCCCCATTACAGAGAATGCTTGCCAATGGTTTTAGATAGATACTACTTATTTTCAGGAACATGCCCTTTTTTCCTATTTTCTTTAGTATTTTTAATAGGAATGGGTCCTGTGTTTTGTCAAAAGCTTTTTTAGTATCTATTGAGATAATTACATGATGTCTGTTGATTTGTTATTGATACAGTCAAATTATGTTGATAGTTTTTCTAATATTGAACCAACCCTGTATTCCTGGTATAAATCCCACCTGATCATAGTGTATAATCCTTGTGATATATTGCTGTAATTGCCTTGTTCATATTTTGTTAAAATTTTTTACATTGTTATTCATTAGGGAAATTGGTCTATATTTTTCTTTCTGTTTTTAGCTTTTCCTGGTTTGGGTATCAGCACCATATTTGCGTCATAAAAGGACTTTGGTAGGACTCTACCTATTTTTCCAAATAGTTTATATAGTATTGAAATTAATTATTCTTTAAATGTTTGGTAGCATTCACTTGTAAATTCATCTGATCCTTGGGATTTTTTCTTAGGGAATTGATTATTGCCTTGTTCAATTTCTTTTTCTAAGATGAGGTTATTTAGACATTCTATTTCCTGATCTATTAATCTAGGTAATTTATATTTTCATAAAAATTCATCAGTTTTTCTCAGATTGTCAGATTTATTGACATATAATTGGGCAAAATATTTCATAATGATTGCTTTAATTTTCTCTTCATTGGTGGTGGTTTTACCCATTTCATTTTTGATGCTAGATATTTAGTTTTCTCAGGATGTTTATAAATGCACAAACTAAAATACATAGGATTCCAAAGAAAACAGTTATATCGAAATTATAAAAATATTTTTTTAAAAAAGTTCACATGGGGCGGCTAGGTGGCACAGTGAATAGAGCACCAGCCCTGAAGTCAGGAGTACCTGAGTTCAAATCTAGCCTCAGACACTTAACACTTACTAGCCATGTGACCTTGGGCAAGTTACTTAACCCTCAAGTAACTTAATCCTTCTCTCCTCCAAAGAGCAAAAAAAAAAAAAAAAAAAAAAAAAAGGTTCATAGACCACAGATAAAGAGCCCTTGAAATAGATCATTTTTAAGGTCCCTTCCAATTCAAATATTCTTTGATTAGATTGAAATTTATTTCCAGTTACTCTCCCTCTGCAATATTCCCGTCCAAATATTGCTCTCCAAATAGACCACACCCGTTCCTGGCTCAAACTCTTTATTTTCCCTAGTTTCTGTACCTGAAAGGTCTTTCTACATTTCTGATCATCTAAATCCTATCCTGTCCTTCCAGATCACCTCAAGTCTCGCTTCCTCCAAAAACTCAGTCCTAACTCACTTAGCCTCCAGCCACCTCTCCCTCTCCCAGTAGAACTTAGTACAATAGTAGTTCACATCTGTATAGGACTATAACATTTTCAAAGTGCTTTGTGTGCATTATCCCTTGAGCTTCCTAACACTCCTATGAGTGTTAGGTATTATTTTTCCTCATTTAACAGACAAGGAAACTGAGGCTTTGAAATGTTTAGTCTCTTGCCCATTGTCATAGAGCCAGGAAGTATCTCAGGTGGCAGGCATATGAATCCAGTTCTCTCTTCACCTCAAGTCTGACAATTCATCCACTTCAACACAGCATCCTTAGCTACTTCTTTCAGTGTCTCTCACCTGGCCCTTAGAGGAGGCTTTTGTTGTACTGTTGTCTGTCTTCTTATGTACATGCCCGGGTCCCCAGCTTAATTGGAAGTGCCCCGAGGGCAGGAACTTCTTGGCATCTCTAATACCTGGCACCAAATTGGACACACAATAGGCTCTTAGTTCAGATCACTTCTTGGTTGGGATAGAAACCTACCCCTGCTAAGTCCATTGCTATCAATTCTGTGCCTCTGAGGGCTATGTTCAGACCAGGCCTTAAGGACATCTTACTGTGCAGATTTTAGTCTTTTAACTGCCTAGTCAGCTCATATTGAAGGGGACAGATCATAAAAGAGCCAGGTAAGTGCTCTCCCCCTCTCTCTCCTTCTCTCTTTTTCTCCCTCCCTCCCTCCTTTTCTCTCTCTCTCTCTCTCTCTCTCTCTCTCTTCCCCCCTCCTTTCCTTCTCCCTTTCTCTCCACCTCTCCCTCCCCACTCTTCCTACCTCCTTCTTTTTCTCCCTTCATCCCTTTTCCCTTTCTCCTCCCTATCCCTTCCTTCCCCCTTCTCTCTTCCCTCCCAATTCTTGACTTCATTCCCCTTTCCCTCCCCCCTTTTCTCCTTTATATCTGCAGCCATAAATACCTTGCATTCTCTTACAGTAAAACTTTTGTTCTATATCATATCTATAATTAAGGAAAGAATCCAGTGTTCATTCAAGTCACTTGTAATCCAATTAGACCCTACATTGAACTCTTCTAGGTTTCCTATCCTAGGTTTCTTGTTTAGTACCTAAATAATCAAATATGGTTATAATCTGGTTTCTCAGGGAGGTACTCTTTGCAGATATAAGGATGCCTTTTCAGACCTGATTGCTTTAACATTTTTGGTATTAGTTTTCCAACATAGAAGTATCGCTAAATTCCCCAAAACAATAATTGAGATTTGTTTCACATCCATATTTTTCTATTTCTCTCAAAACAACAATTTGATAGAGTCACTCTCTCTAGACCTTAATTTCCTCTTCTCTAACATATTCTGTGATTTTAATACAACTCACTAAAAATTAAACTCCTCTGGATGCAGCAGTTCAGATGAGTTTATCACCCTCTGGTGGCATTGTCTGGCATTTCTTTGAAATGTTATCATCACTTTGACAAATTAGTTAAATCCAAAATACCAGTATTTTACAGATTTTTGGCCACATACATAATAAAGAGGAGAGAGAATAAAGAAACAAAAAACTCTGGACTTGGAGTTAGAAGATATGGGTAATAATCTCAGATCTGTGAAGCAAGGTGTTAGAGTAGGTGACCTTCCAACTCTAAATCTGTGGTCCTATGATCCTTTGAGTCAACAGATGCAAATTATTAGCCTAATGACATCTCTTAATATTCAGAAATATCTCCAAAATTTCCCCTAGTTGAAAACTTTCTATATTTAACCTCAGTTGAAAAGGGGATTTTTCTCTGTTTATAGTTTTATTTTTTTAAAGACCATTTGAAGAAAGTCCCTATAGCCCCTTTTTCTGTTAGGTTTTATCTTGTTTGAGAGAAAGACTTATTCTCTTCAAAGAAAATATCACATCTAGGAAGTAACCCCTTTAATATATTTGCTGGATCTGTAGCTTCAAGAGCCCTTAGCGATCATCTAATCCAACCTCCTCCTTTTAACATTGAAGAGACTGAGGCTGAGCTATGAAGTGACTTACCCAGGGTCACACAGCTAATGAATATTAAATCCTGAATGTAAACCTATGTTTCTTTTTTCTTTTTATTTTATGGTAGTTTTATTTTGTTCTTTATTGCAAAAAAACAAATTAATGAATTCTCAAAAAATATATAGCACATCCAGTACCATATTTCTTAGAGATCTCAGAATTTCATTAGTCAATTTTTCTTTTTCTTTTTTAAAAAAAATTTATTTATTATTGATTTACAACATTCAGTTCCACAAGTTTTTTTAATTTTTAATTTTTTTTGCTTTTTGGAGGGGCAGTTGGGATTAAGTGACTTGCCCAAGGTCACACAGCTAGTTTTTGTGTTACCTGTCTGAGGTCGGATTTGAACTCAGGTCCTCCTGACTCCAGGGCTAGTGCTCTATGTACTGTGCCACCTAGCCACCCCCAGTTCCACAAGTTTTCGAGTTCCAAATTTTCTCCCCCCACCTTCACATTAAATATTAGTAAAATTGTAAAGAAGAATTATAACCAATGGGATGAATAATGGGGAAGAAGAGGCAAAACAAAATGAAAAAAGAAAAAGAACAAATAGTTTGCTTCAATCTGTATTCAGACTTTGTAATTCTTTCTCTAGATGTGGATGGCCTTTTCCATCATGAGTCCTTTGGAGTTGTCTTATACCCTTGCATTGCTGAGAGGAACCCAGTCTATCAAAGTCAGTCATCACAGATACGATGTGTCTGTAATTGTGTACAATGTTCTTCTGGTTCTGCTCCCCTCACTCAACATCAGTTTATATAAGTCTTTCCAGGTTATTATGAACTCTGTCTGCTCCTCATTTCTTATAGCACAATAATATTCCATTACATTCATATACCACAACTTGTTTAGCCATTCCCCAATTGAAGGGCATCCCCTTGATTTCCAACTCTTTGCCGCCACAAAAAGAGCCACTATCAATATTTTTGTACATACAAGTCCTCCTCCCACTTATATGCTCTCTTTGGAATACAGTTCTAGAAGTGGTATTGCTGGGTTGAAGGGTATGCACTTTTTTATGGCCATTGGGCATATGAACCTAGGTCTGTCTCTTAACTCTAATCTACTAGTGCTCCTTCCATAGGAACATGCTGAAAAACTTAATATCCCCATCCATCTTTGGATATTCAGTCACCAAATACTGTTTGAGCACTGGCTGTGTGCTAAGTCAAGGAGGTTGTTGTCAGAGACCTAATAAGGCTGTACAAAACTTAGTCCTGACCTCTAGCACCTTACAGTCTAATAACCCACAAATATCTCTAATGCACCAAGTAGCAGGATTGTGTGCGGGGAAAGTATAGAGGAGGCCTGCCTTTGAATCTTAGCTCCATGGGTCTTCTAGAGCCAAGAACTGATTGTTAAAATTTTAGTGTGAGCATTTACATCTCCAAAACTGGCAAATGTTACAAGCCAGGGCTTAATTTTTTGTTCTATTAATTAAGAGAGTGATAATTAATGTCAATAATGAAGATTAAATTTAAAGCATGTTAAGCTATATTTTAATCCAGAGAGCTGGTTGTTAAATATTTGCCTTACAAGCAAGCTTCATCCTGTAATTAGTAGTGCAGCCATGCACAAATTACTTAGCCATACTGAGTCTTACCTTTCTCATCTCTAAAATGGGAATGATAATGCATTGCTTACCCAACTCATAGAGTTCTAAGAAAGGCAGTCTGTGAGTCAGGAAGCATTGTGAAACTGTGAGTTATTATCTCAACATGTGAAAGGAGAATGAGAGGCACCTTTAAAAGTTGAGAAGACCAAAAAGGAAAAACACTTCCAGACTCTTTCAAACAAAGGCATCTCTTTGGAGAGACATCAGAAGATCATGAAAAGCTAATGCCTCTGCTCTGCCTGACATGATTGAGAGGGGAGGGCAGGCCCAGCTTCCACAGCAGCTGTGCGTTCACACCATGAGAGGGACCGTAAATCTTTCATTACCACACACAGTAAGAGCCTTCTAAAAAGGTGTTCTAATGCAATTCTCTTTACAGTAAGAACTCAAGGAATGGCCAAAAAAGCCAACTATTTTTTCTTCTCCTGTTTCCATCTCCCAGAAAATCCAGTCACTTCTCACAGAGTATCAACCCCAACCCTGAGGCACCCCAATATTGCATTTCTGAGCAGGATTAGACTCAAAGCAGCAACATAAACCTAACTGACCTGGTTTACTTCTGTGGCACTCGCAACCAGGAAATTCACCATGAACTGAACTGAAACCTGAGGGTTAGCTAGGGGAGAATTTGAGTTTGCAGAAAAGTACTGATAGGAGGAAGCTGCTAGATGGCTCAGTGGATAGAGCCCTAGGCCTGGAGTTGGGAAAATCTGACTTCAAATCCAGCTTCAGACACTAGCTGCATAACTTTGGGCAAGTCACTTAATCTCTCTTTGCCTTAATCCACTGGACAAAGAACTGGCAAATGGTTCCAGTATCTTTATCAAGAAAATCCCATACAGGATCATGAAGAATCAGACATGAACAACAACCGTCTGATAGGACTGGTGGGAAATAACCAGTGTCCTAGTTGGGACTGGAACCTAGACTATAAAATCCAGCACTCTCTCCATTAAGCCTTTCTTTTAATAACTCATAATTACCACCAGTGTTTCCATCTTGACCAAACGCAGTATCTTGGCAAGGTAAGCATCTAAGAAATTAAGGAGAGAAAACACAGGATTTGCTTTAGAAAAAAGGAAATAGGATGACCTTGGATATTAGAAATAGGTCAGGTTAATGTCAGGTACTCTGGAAGAAAGACTGAGGCTGGTGACTTTGTGCAACTGCATCACATAGCTTTAATTCACTTGCAAGTGAAGACATCACCCTCCTGTTTATCATTGGTCCTCTTTAAGAATGGAAGACTAAGATCATCCTCATCATCAACAGTTCACACACAAGTCAAAGACATCATCCTCATGACGTCATTGGTTTTCTTTGGAAGCCGAGGATGAACAAGAACAGGTTAATAACTTCAGTACCAGAGAGCAGACTAGCCTGAGTTCCTTTTTTTTTTTTTAAGTCTATTTGCAACCATCACAGTAAAACTGAATAGCATCCAACGTAGCTTTGGGAAGAGCAAACTGGCAGACCAATTTAAGTTCCTTCTGTGATAGAGTGACGGGTCTTAGAGATAAGGGAGAAGCAATAGATTGAAGTGATCTGGCTTTCTTTTCAACAAACAAGGAAGATGTGGTCCAGACGGTGTTCTTGTTATATAGGTACACACTTTGTTGGAACTTGTCAATGACAGGCAATACATTGCATGATGTCCTACAGGGTTTAACATTTAATATCTTCTTGGTGATTTGAAGTATGGAAGTGAGCAGATGTTCATTAAGTTTTCAAATAAAACCAAGTTGGGCAGAATTGATAATGCCCTTGAAAGCAGGAATAGAATTGAAAATGACCTTTATACATGAGAATACAGTTCTACTGAAAACAGTAGGGATGAGATAATTCAGAAAATAAAAAGCCCAATGATCACAAAGATATTCCCACACATTCTTACCAGTCCAATTTGAGAAATAATGTCAGGTATAAGCAAAGCAGAAAATAACGACAAAGTAAGGATTATGGTGGATAAAAACTGAATTATTGGGTCTTGTTGCATTGCTTTTTCTTTAAAAAAAGCAAATGTGGTAAAGCGATGAGACAGCCTTAGATGAGGAGTCAGAGAAACTCATTTCAAATTCTGGCACTTACTCTTTTCTCTGTGTGACTGTGGGCAAATCACTTGGCCTTTCTGGGTCTGTTTCCTCTTCTGTGAAATGAGCGAGTTAGAAGGAGACAAAGAAGAGAACAAGCATTTATCAAGTGCATACTATGTGCCAGGCACTGTGCTAAGTGTCTTATAAATATTATCTCATTTTATTGTTCTTCATGCTCTCCAAATTCCTTCCCAACTCTCAATTCTATGATCTTCTATAATCCTTCCAACATAATTTTCACTGTCTCTGCAACAAGGATCAATGTACATAAATATTTAACTCTGTAGCAATCTCTTCTAATCCAACATGTGCTTGCAAATGACTGGCTTTATTTTTAAAAACATATTTCATATGCATTACAACACTGTGCAATATATACAATTGTTGGGGACTATATAAGTCAATTTTTTCTCCCCAAACTTAGATACCCATAAGCTCAAAATAAAAATGAGTATTTTGGGCCCAGAGACCAAGCACTTCTATTTTTAAAATTCTGCATTACTGTTGCTAAAAAACACTACCATGACAATGTTTGTCTGTGAAGGTTTTGTAGCTGTAGCCTTTTAGAATGTGATGGAGAAAAGATGCTGAGTTTGCAAGGTTCCCCCTTGTAAATTTGGTAAAGATCCCTAATAAGTCACCAGGAGACACTGAGTGGCTCAACTCCAACGCAATTTCTTTCTAAAGTGTGTATGTATATATGTATACACATACACGCACACATACACATATATACACATGTATTTATTTATTATATATTAGAGTTCTGAATTCTCTACCTCCCTCTTGTCCCTCTTCCAACCACTGCAAAAGAGAGCAATGTGATATCAGTTACAATGTGAAATCATGCAAAACATTTTCCTATGCTTTCCAGAGATACTCTGCACGCTATTTTTGTTTTGTTTTGTTTTGTTTTTTCTCCAGCAAGTGGATCAGGGCAAGAAATGACACAAGGTTGGGAAAGAAGGGAGATCCAAAGTCCCTTCCAACTCTTCATCTGTGCTCTTATGATTAAAAGCTTCCCAGGTACAGGGAACAGAGATGAAGGAAACAGGGGATAACAAAATAAAATAAAGGGTCATGGTCAAGGGAGACCACTGGCCCCACAAGAAGGATGCAAGGCAAGAAGGGAACAGGCAGCTATCTTGAATGGGCCTCTGGTTGAGTAGCAATGCTGGTAGGGTGATATGAGATGGAACAGACCAGGTATGGAGAGGACAAGGTGGCGTGAGAGAAGGAATAGAAGAGGAAGATGATTGCTGTGAAGAAGTAGAGGCCCAAGGATTCAGGGTTGATATATATGAGGAGCCCACCCATGTAGAGAGCAGTTTGTTTGAAACATAACCTGGGAAAAACAGCAGCATGATATCACAGCCAAGAAACTTAATATTCTTTAGGCTTCGGGTGTGTTTTTTCTTTTGCTTTTGTATGCCCAGGGCACAGCCAAGTGGCACACAGCCACTAATAAATGCTTTTGATTGATTTTGAGAGGCATCTTCCATAGATAGTCTGCTTCCCTCTGCCCCGCATAGGCCACATCTGGAGTATTATATTCAGATGTAGGCACCACTGTTTAGTGAAGACATTGCAAATCCTAAAGAAAGCCTGAAGGTCTTTAAGATCATGTTATATGAGGATCCATTGAAGGAACTGGAAACATTAAGAAGGGAAGACTGGGAAATGTGAGATACCTTTCTTCAAGTACTTGAAAAGTTTTCATGTGAAAGAGGGATTAGATGAGTTTAGCTTGGCCACAGATGGCAAAATTAGAAGCAAGGAAATTGAAAAGTGGCTGATTAGGATTGGGTGTAAGGGGGAAAATGTCCTTAACAATTAGAATTCTGCAAAAGTGAAATGGGTTGCTTTAGGAGGTAGTTGATTCTTTCATCGAAGGCTTTTAGGCAAAGTCTGAATAACCATTTTTAGGGTATGTGGTAAAGGGAATCTTTTTGAAGTTATGGGCCAGCCTAGATGGCCACCAAGGCTCCTTCCAACTCTGAGGTTCTATGAGTCAGAAATTCTATTGTGGAAACATCCTAGGCAACAAATCTCCATTGAGCCATAGGGTAGGACCCTTGAGATCTTCAAAAATTTGAGGCTGTCTATGTTGGATGTGGCTATCCTGGTTGAACCCCAAATCACATTTCTTCTGAGGTCTCAGGTCTGCTGCTTTTGAATCTTTTGCCCTAACTTCTGCTTGGCATGTTCCACTCCACAGAGGTTATGCTTTTAGACCAAACAGCCTAGCATTATAATAACAATAGTAGTAATGGTGATGATAAGACTGGCTAGAATTGTTATAGAACTTTAAGGCTTGCAAAGCACTTTAGAAATATGATCTCATCTCATCCTCATAATGATCCTGGAAGGTAAGTGATATTATAATCTTCATTTTGCAGTTGAGGAAACTGAGGCAGAGAGAGGCTAAGTGACTTGCCCGAGTGTTTGACATCACATTTGAACTCAGGTCTTCCTCCAGGTTCAACACTCTATCCAACTGCCCCTAAAAGGAGACAGTATGGAAAGATGGGAGGACTCTGTGCTATTCAGACCAATCCAGAGCATTTATTGTGTTTGGTTATAGACACAACATTTTAGGAAAGATATTGAAAATTTGAAGTGTACAGAGGAAGGCAACTAGGTGAACAGAGGTCCCTGAGACTATGCCAGATGAGGATCAGTTGGGGAAATTTGGGATGTTGAACCTGGAGGGCAAAACATGATGGAGAAGTATGGAGAAAAGGACAAATATGAAGGTCGAAATGAGAGGACTTGACAAAAAAAAATAACTGTGGGGTGAATGAAAGTAAAGATATGATAATGATAGAAAGGTTTTGAGTCTGAGCAACTCTTATTGCCCTTGATAGTAATAGGGAAGTTGGGTAGAATGGAAAATATGAGGGGAAATAGAATGTTTTCCACTATAAAACATTTTAAATTTGAGATGCCTACCTGACATTCCAGACATCCAAAAGGCTAATGAGATCGGCTGGATGTAGGTCTGAGAATCACCTACTTAGAGATGATGTACTTCAACCCATGGAAATTGATGAGATTACCAAGTGAAATGTTGTTTGTCCTTTGTTCTTGAAGAGGTCCATGACATCAGGAGGGTGATACGGGTAGGTGAGGTAGGGCCCTGCAAAGTCACCAGCCTCACTTTCTCATCCAGAGCCATCTGGGTCCAGTGGTGAGATATAGCTAAAGATGACTGGAGATGGCCCCAGATGCAGTGGGAGACCTTGACCTTTTTAAGCTAAAGTCTCTCCCAGGTCTCAATTTGACTAAAGCAACACTTATTCATTGATTAAGGCTGGGTAAGAAATGAGGCAAAAAATAGCTTCTTTTTAGTAAAAAAACAAATAATCTTCCGGAGATTGAGGGAGCTATGATTAAAACCAAGAAACACCTACCCAGCAAAACTGAGAATACTGTTTCAGGGGAAAGTATGTCATTCAATGAGGTGGAGGACTTTCAAGCATTCTTGAGGAAAAAACCAGAACTGAATAGAAAATTTGACATTCAAACATAAGAAGCATGAGAAGGTAAACGTGGAAAAGAAATCATAAGGAATTTATCAGAGCTGAACTATTTACATGCCAACATGGAAAAATGACAATTGTAACTTATGAAACTATTGTCAGTATGAGGATAAGTGATGGGAATATAAATGTGTATAGATACATATTTATATATATATGTATGTGTGTGTATGTATGTATGTATATATGTATGTATACATACATGTATGTCTATATAAGAGGGTATACAAGCATATGAATATATATGTAAGTGTGTGTATATATGTGTACATAGACAGAGGGCACAAGATCAATTGACTAGGATGGGATGATATTTTAAAAGGTGAAATTAAGAGGTGGGAGAGGAATAGAATGAGAGGAGACAGGGAGAGACAGAATGGGGTTAATTATCTCATACAGAAGAGGCAAGGGATAACTGTTACAATGGAAGGGAAGAACATGAAGGCAAAAAGGGAATGGGTCAACCTTACTCTCACTGAATTTGGCTTAGGGAAGGAATCACATACATTCTAAATTGGGTATCTTGCCCTACAGGAGAGTAGGGGAGAAGGGGATTTTTAAAAAATCAATCTTGGAGGGAAAGACTCTCAGCGTTTCTGGCCAAAACAGACACAATTGCTATTTACATTCATTCTGAGCCATCAAGGCCCAAACAGTGACCAAGTAGGGTGTTGGACTGGGACTTATTGGCTAATCAATTAGAGCCAGAGTTATCTGGGTTTAAGCCGTGGTCCAACTGAAATAGTATAGAGGGGACAGAAGGCCTCAGACAAAGCCTTGGGGAACATTCATGGTTAGTTGATGACATCTGTATGAAGATTTCTCAAAGGATACTGAGAAGGAAAAGTCAGAAAGTCAGGAGTAGAAACAGGAGAAAATAATGCTATAAAACTTATAGAGGAGAGACTATCCAAGGAAAAAGGATAACTGATGATGCCAAAGGCTTCAGAGAAGTCAAGAACAATGAGGCTTGAGAAAAGGCCATTAGATCTGTCAATCTGTCAATTAAGAGATTAGTGGTAACTTTAAAGAGCCAGTTCTAGGCACTATACTTTAGGAAGGACATGGAAAAATCAGAGAGTGTCCAAAGGAGGGAACCCAGGAAGGTAAAGGGCATTGAGACCATTCCATATGTAGCTCAGATGAAATAACTGGAGATATTAGAATCCAGAGAAGAGATGACAGGAAGAAATGTGATACAGTGTAAGTAGACTTCAAATACTTGAAATGCTGCCATTTGGAGTGGAAATTATGGCAGTTCTGGCCCCAGAAAGAAGACCTAGGAAGAATAAGGGAAAGTTACAAATGGACCAATTTTGACTAGATATCATGGAAAACTTTTCTATAAAAAACTGAATGGGGATGTCTTAAGGAAAAGACTCCTCCTCACTGGAAGTCTTCAAAGTAAAATCTGAATAACCACTTGCTGGTGTGGTGTAGGGCAAGGGAGGATAACTTACCAAATAAATCCTTTTATTAAGGGGATTTGTTGGACCTAGAGGGCCATATGTGGTCTTGAGGCCACTCCTGGTGTAGGGGAATTCTTTTACAGGTATGGGTTGGACTAGATGACCACTGAGAGGCCCCTTTTAATTCTGAGAGTCTGTGATGCTGATATTCTTGGATAAAAGTAATGCAACCAGCTTCCTCTGTGATAAAGGCTGGGGCCCTTGGGGTCTTCTCAACTCATTTGAACCTGAGAATACCTCTTCTGGTTGAAGCTAATGTCACCAATTATGATCAGAGGCCTCAGGTCTTGTTTGGTGTTTGTTTTTCCTCTGTGTTTCAGGAATACACTGAGAAATGGACCCTGAGTGTCCCCCTTATCCCCACCTGCAACCTTCATCCTCAACAACCTGCCACACATTCTAGTCAGTGCTTGAACTTTGCTGATTATTAGGACTAAGATGGATGCTGCCCTGAGGTTCCTAGGTGAGAGTCAGGGAAAGACAGATGGCAGATGATTGTGCATTTCTGGAAATTCTAGGAAAATGAAAATGGTAGCATTGGAAGCCAGACATGTGGGGAAAAGTAGGAAGAGCAAGAGAAGAGTTAAACCAGTAAAGGGTGTTGGGGGAGAAATTGGAAAGAACGGTAAGTTTCCATTTAAAATGTGTGAAGGAGAAGAACAGGAAAGACGGGTACAGAGAAATGCTGTCTCAGGAGAAGAAGAAGCCTCATTTACAGAAATAAATCTGCCTGTTGTTTGGGGAAATCTTTTGCCAAGGTAAGTATTTGGGGTGGCTTATTTGCATAGGCTTGCACCATGAAGACCCTTCAGTTTAAGCTCCCTACTTCTTGCCTTCTTTGACCTCCTAGACACAAACCATTTGTTGTTGTTCAGTCATTTCAGTTATGGACTGGTTTTCTTGACAAAGATACTAGAGAAGTTTGCCATTCCCTTCTCCAGTACATTTTACCGATGTGGAAACTGAGGCAAATAAGGTTAAATGATTTGCCCAGGGTCACACTCTAGTAAGTGTCTGAGTCCAGATTTGAACTCAGGAACAGGAGTCTTCCTGACTCCAGGCCCAGCACACTATCCACTGTGTCACTGCCTTAGACACAAACCATTACCTGTTGTTATCTCTTCTCTTTTCTATCAACATGGCTTCAAACCCACTCAACCCAATTATTAGCTCTTAGTATAAAGCAAAGGGCAGTTAGATGACCTTGGGCAAGTCACAACCCTGTTTGCCTCCGTTTCCTCACCTACAAAAAGAACTGTGGAAGGAAATGGTGAACCACTCCACTATCTTTGCAAAGGAGACCCAAAATGAGATCATGAAGAGCTGGACACGACAAATGATTGACCAACAAGAAGTGTGAAGGGCAGTGGCATTTTGAGGGAGAATTGGGAAACCTCACTGACCTTTGGATTCAGATGAATGAAGTTGCTATCTATTACTTGTGTGACCTAAGCCAAGTTACTTAACCCCTGGGCCTCAGGAGGCAGGTATACACTGAGGGGTTGGGTTATATGCCTCTACATTTTTTAACTTGACCCTATGAATTAAGCTTCACAGACATGGAAAATAGAAATGAGGGAACTAGGGACATTATAATGAAGAGTCGAGGTCATTAATGACTGAAGCATGAGGTCACAGACTACTGACCCATAAAGTAGAGGAAAAGACACCTTGTTTGAAGGGTCACCTGATTCTTTGGTGATAGTAGTAAGGGTCAAACCATATATACACACACATATAGTTGACAATCAGAAAAGGTAATGTAATCTTGGGCTTAATTAAGATGAATATAGCTTCCAGCAAAGAGGAACTGATAATCTTGTCCTCCTCAGAGCATATCCAGAATACTATGCTCAGTTTTAGGTACCATGGTTTATTAAGAAGATTGAAAAACTGCATAATTGCTAGAAGAGGAAACTGAGAATACAAGTCCTCATGCCCTTGTGACCTTACTGGTCCATATGGGGGTCAGTTCAAGGATCTGGGGATGTTAGGCCCATAAGAAAGAAGATGGGGGAAATGTGACATAGTGGCCCTTCACAAACATGAAATGTTGTCAGCTATCCAAAGATGGAAATGGGCTGCCACAGGAGGCAGTAGATTCTGTCATACTGGAGGCCTTATTGATAGAAAAAAAAAAAACAGCTAGTTGGGAATATATCTGGGATTTTGTGTTTATAGGATTCTGGGCTTCTGAGATTCTGTTGTTGCAGTGTCCCAGGAGATCAGCTTGTTACTTGAAAGGGGCCAGGTCCTTGAGATGGTCTCATGTCATCTGAGCTTGAGGTAGCTCTCTTGGTTGTGTAGACGTTCTGTCTCCAGATGTCTTAGGTTTCCTACCTTGGAAATTTCAGAGTAATTTATCCCTAATCTGTCATGCTTTGCCTCTGTTCTTTGTGTCTCAGGTGTACTCTGGAAGATAATGCTGACTTTTGGCATCCAATAGCCTGGGTCAGTCTTCTTCACCAGGGCTGAGATGGATGCTGCCCTGAGGATTGCAGGTGAGAGGCAGAGACAGCTATGGGTGGGCATATTATTGTGCCTTTTCTGAGAGAAAAATTAGGACATGGGTAGCATTAGGAGGAGGGAAAATGGGGGAGAAATGGGAAAATTAGAAGAGATGGAGCAGTGATGAAGAAGGGGTTTGAAAAACTGAGTGGCTTATTTGAGTTGGGGAGAAGAGAACAATGAGTAAGACCATATGATGAAGGGGTTAGACTAAATCTAGGTCTCATTTAGATTCTGTGATCTAAATCTTTTCCTCCATGGATAACAAGGGTAATGAAAGCAGTGGATTGCCATTGGAAGAAAGGGTAGTTGTGGTTAAGGCAAATTAAAGATGAGCATTGACCCAAAAAGTGAGGTCTAGGGGAGGAATAGGATAGACCAATGGTTTGAAGGGTAGCTTAGTTCTATGGCGATTGTGGTAGAGGAAGAGTATGAAAAGGGACAGGAAATTCTTGTAACAACAGAATGAGGGAAGAAAAGGAAAGGGATTGCCTCTGAAGAAGCAAAGGTTGAGATACATGGGAGGAATATCTCCACCTACATGGAAAGAGAAATATGATAAATATCTGGGGATTGTAATAAAATACAAGCCCAAGAGGTATCAGCAGCTTGATATGGCAGCCAAAAAAATGAATGGGATTTTGAGCTGCATTAAGAGAGGTATAACTTCCAGGAAAAAGGCATTCATATTTCCCCTAGACACTGCCTACTCAAAGTATGTCTTCCTTATTCTGTTCAGTTCTAAGCACCACTGTTTGGGAAGAATAGTGAAAAACTGGAGAGTGTTCAGGAGGAGGGAAACCAGGAAGGGGGAAGATCCTTGAGCCTATGTCATTGGAGACTTAGCTGAAGGAGCCTGGAATATTGAATCTGAGATGACTCTGAAAAACATGATAATCCTCTTCAAGTACATGCATAAAAGGCTCTGATAGGAAAGAGAAACTCTAGATTCCCCAGAGGGTTTAACTAGGAGAAAGGAGAAAAAAAATTTTAAGTGGCCAATTTGGGCTGAATGACAAGATAAATCTCCTAATTATTAAAACTATCTGAATATGCAATAGACTGTCTTAGGTGGTAATGGGTTACCCCTCCCAAAGCAGATTTCCAAGTGAAGGCTGGATAAGTATTTGTTGGTTATGTGTGATTCCTTTTCAGTGATTCCTCAACTCAGGGCAGTTGAGATTCCTTCCAATTCTGAGCCTTCTCTGATTCTGAGCTTCTATGATCTCAGTATCTTAAGCATCCTCCACTGTGAAAGAAGTGGTAAACATGGAAACCTGATCTCATCTGAACCTGAAAGTAACTTTGTTGGGGGACCCTCATAACACACCCTAACAGAGGACTCAGGTCTTCAACCTGGAAACTTCTGAGTAGTTCCCAACCCAATCCTTCATACTTGGTCTCTATCACTCCTCTTTGACACTGGGGTCCACTGAGAGATGAAGGCTCACCTTTTTCCCATCTGCCAGCCTGAGGAAACCTCAGCATTGAAGCCTGATGGTCATCAGGAATGAGATGGAAACTGCTCAAATGATCCTAGGTGAGAATCAACAATATGCAGCACTGAGCATCTCATTCCACCTTTTTCTGGGACGAAAATCTCAATGGGCCACATTGAAAGCAAGCCAGATCAGCAGAAATGGAATTTAGGAGAACTGGAAGAGGTGAAGCCAGAAAGGCAGAAATAGAGCAGAAAGGTGGCTGGTGGTTTCAGAGATGTGAAAGGGCCTAACATAAAAGATAAAAGGACATGGAGAAATGGTGACCAAGGGAAAAAGAAGGAGCCCATGGTCAAATAGATCTGTTGGTTGGGGCTGCTCAGCATTTGGGTAGGTTAATTTGCATAGGCCAGCACAGTAAAGTCCAACTACTTGCTTCCTTCTTATCAATTATTCTCTCCCCATGCTCCCTCAAAGCACAAACCACAATTTCTTGTCTGCTTAGCCTCAAACACTCCCAATCCTTACTAGCTCCTAGTCCAAGGGGGAAAGTTACATTTTCAGGGAAAACCAGGAAAGAGCCCTGGAATTTGGAACGAGAAGAGGGGTTTGAATCTTCTGTTGCTTATTATACCGCGGTGGTGATGCTGCTGGGATACTCCATTTGTCTTGACTCGGGTGAGTTATTTAATTGCTCAATGAAGGGGGTGGATTACATGGACTCTGAGGTCCCTAAATCATATGATCCAAAGTTTCCCAGAGATGGAGAACAGAGGTGAAGGAAACAGTGGGTTATCAAAACTGCCTTAGGTTGCGGAAGCCCATTGACCTCTCAACTTGGGGCCAGGGAAGAAAGGAAAAGCTTCCTGTTTTAAAATGGCACCTGGTTCTGGGCAAACAGCAGGAAGAGGAGGTAGAAGGAGAGAAGCCAGATGTGGAGAGGGAATCCCAGAATAGGAGATAAATGAGAAAAGGTTTAGGGTCCACAGTGAAGAAGCAGACTGCCCTGGTTCCTCATGGTGAGCACATCCATGTAGATGGACTGCTGTTGACCAGGAAAGCGTCTGACAGTTTTAGTGGATGTAAACTCAATATGAGGCCCCCAGGTGACTCACTGTGCATGGAGTCAAGACCTGAGTTCAAATTCGGCCTTAGATACTAGATACTTATTAGCTGTGTGACCCTGGGCAAGTCACAACCTCAGTTTTCCTTAATCCATTGGAGAAGGAAATGGCAAACCAGTCTAGTATCTGTGCCAAGAAAACCCTATGGATAGTATGATTCACAGGGTCATGAAGAGTCAGGAATAAATGACTCAACAACAACAGGTTCCATATGTATCAAAAGAAGAATATGGCGATTTAAATAGTTAATGTATTCTTGGCCTGCATGAGGTGAGTGGGGCATAACTTCCCATCAAGAAAGGCTTGATAATTTCAGTGTAGTCTTCCTTATTCAGAACATCTTGTATTCCAGATGTTCCAGGCACCATTGTTTATAATTTCGCATTGAAAAGTTGGGAGATTTTTCAGTAGAATGAAATCAGGGGATGAAGGTTCTTGATAATATGGCATATGAAATCAATTGAAGGAACTGGGGAACGTTGAACCTGGAGAATAGGGGAGTGTGTGTGTGTGTGTGTGTGTGTGTGTGTGTGTGTGTGTGTGTGTGGTGGGAGAGGAGCATGTTATAGTAGTCTCCAAGTATTTGAAATGCTAATGTGTGAACAGCTCTGTTTGGCCCCAGAGGACAAAACTTGGAGAGCAATGAGTGGAAATTGCAAATCTTTTCCAGTTATGGGCTGAAGCAAAGCAGATGGATAGAAATAGGAGATTCAGAAGCCCTAGCAGGGCTGAAGAAGCAAAGAATTGGAAATTAGAAAGGGAAGGACAGTTTCAATTTAAGAGGTATGAAAAGGAATCATGGGGAAGTTAAGGGGAAGAGAATCTTGGTGACCAAGTGACCAGGGGAGAAAGGAAGCCCCTGCTCAAACAGAATATTGCCTGGTTGATGGAGGCTTTTGTTTTCAAACACAAACATCCAGAGAGATTCATTTTCATTGACCAGCACCATAAGACCCATTTTTCTTTATGTAGTTTAACCCCAAATCCAGTAATCAATTTTATTTCCTTTGCTGGCCCCCAGTCCAGAGATTGGGAGGTAGCACTGAGTTTGGAGACAAAAGGGAGGAGGAGGGGTGTTTGAATGAGTCAGCTTCTACTTTATAACTTGTCTAAGCTAACACAAGATGCTCAGCCTCTCTGGACCTCAGCTCAGAATTGGTTAAAAAAAAAACAGGAATCTGGGCTTCATGCTCTTGAAAGTACCTTTCAGGTTGAAATCTTATGATCTATAACTTCCCAGATATAAGGGAGGGAAGCAGTGAAAGTGAAGGATTGGGACTGAAGCAGGGACTGAAGCAGGATAGGACTGGTCCAGGAGAGAGAAGAGGCACCTGGTTTGAGGGCACACCTGGTTCTATGGTAATTCCCATGGAGGAACAAGGAAGGGGATTGTCAGAATGTGAAGAGGATAGTCCAGGGTGTGGGATGAAACTGAAGGAAAGGGAATTCAGTGCAGAGGAGCAGAACCCCTGATTTTCAAGACTAATACATATAGGGAGAGCATATCCCTAGGGAGAACAGTTTGATAAAGATTGATTGATTTGTAGGGATTTCAGTGGACTGCAAATTAAGATAATCAACAGCATAGTATGGTAGGCAAAGAAAAGACAACCCAGTCTTCGGAATCATCTTAAGAGAGCTAGCTTCCAGGAATTAGGAGATGATGGTTCACCTTTACGCTCCCCTGTTCAGTGCCATATGGAGTACTGTGATCATTTCTAGACACTACCTAGTAGGAAGAATACAGACAAACTTATTATCTCCTTCATCTTTTCATCATCCTCCCTGTCGCTGTATGGTTACCACCCCATCCATCAGTCTCCAATCTACCTCCAAAGGAATGGACTGCCTCATAATGGAGATCTTTTTTTCCCAAAGAAGAAGCATTTATTAAATACTTACTATACATTTGGTAAAAGCTTGTTGAGACTATTGGATGACTGTCAAATGGGTACTACTGCATTTGGCTCTCAGGACCTACTGTAGGAGAAGCACAGTTATCTCTAGAACCCTGAGAGTAGTGGTAGCTCCCCTCTGGGGACCCAACCCACCAATTCAATCAAATTTCTTTTTTTTCTCCTTCTCCTTCTCCTTCTCCTTCTCCTTCTCCTTCTTCCTCATTCTCTTCCTTTTCTTATCCTCTTTTTTTCTCTTTCTTTTGCCTCCTTTTCCTTCTTTCTCTTTTCTCTTCCTGCTCCTCCACTTACTTCTTCTGTTCTGCTTCTCCTCCTTCTTCTTTTCTTCTTCTCCTCCTAGCCTCCTCACATATAATCCATCTCTCCACTTGGGGCATCATATACTTACATGTGGGTGCTCTGTCCATAGGAATCTAATTATGGTAGCATATATTTTGTAAAATATTTTATGGTTTTGGCACTAGATTTTTTCTTTTATTAATTTTTAATTGATTATTTTTTAAAATCCTGGGATAATTTACTTTTTGTCCAAGACAATTTTTATTTATTATTTCTTGAAACATAGCTCTGAAAAAAAAAACAGGCTTTTAAAAAGCCCGTTGTGTTTCAAGTGAAGCTACCTAATTAGCCATGCCTTTAACTCCAAATTACTCTGGCTTTCATTGAATGGCCAATAATAGCCCCCAACCCAAGCCCCTGTGACTTATTGTTGAACTTTTGATGGCTTAGAATGGTTGTAAATAGCAATTATTTTCTGTTCTCACCAGAAATTTTGAGGATACCAGATTGGTATTTTTATAGTGATAAATTAGACCCATCTTTTGTCCCAATTCTTACTTAACCCTTTGTCATTGAACTGAGTTGCCTCAGATACTGAGACCTGAGAAAGGCCAAGGCCACACACTGTATCCGTGGCTATCACCAGTCATCTTGGTTTTTGTCTTGCCACTGAACTCCAATGACTCTGGAGGATAAGAGTGAGGCCAACAACCTGGTGCAGCTCTGCCTCACTTAAATACAGTTCCTGAGCAAGTCAAGATGTCATTCTTGTGAAGTCATTGGTCTAGACGAACCATAAAAACAGCAAGAAGATAAAAAAAAATAGCCTAATTTCCTCAAAGATACTATATTCTATTAGAAAAAAAACACAGGAATGTTGTCAGAGAGGGGTGTTTTGGTTTGGAAAGTTATAGGAATGGCAATGGAGCCATTGGGGAGTAGGTTACAATTCATCCTTTCTGGGAGCAGTGGCAGTCCTGATTTTTTGTTATATTTCTAGAGATGGAAAAAGACAAAAGATGAGGGTAGAATAAGCATGAGGTAGCAGGGAGGAGGGTGGGGAGACAACTGACTGTAGTTAGTAATTTATTAAGCACCTACTACATGCTGGGAAGCTTGGCTAGAACAAACCTAGATAGAGTGAGCCATGAAAGAGATACTCACTAGTCAGAGCAGTGCCCCCAGTGTGAGAATTAAGTCTTCTAGAGCATAGCGTCTAATACAGAGAGCACAGTCACTGGGCCACCTAGCCGCCCCTTGAATGTGCTGTCTTATGACTCAGGTGACCTTGGGCAAGTCTCTTTACTACCCTCATCCTCAGTTTCCTCATGTGGATGACAGGAAGATGGCCAGGCTATAGCAGGCTCTACATGCAGCAAGCACTTAATTATTTGTTGTAAAGTATCCTGAAGGTGTTTTCTCCTCAGGAAACCATAAACTCTTCTTGCTCATTCACATTAAAATAAGTGAGCTAGTGAGCTGGGGTACCCTTTCTTAGTTTTTTTAATCTCACAGAAAACCTAACAACCTACTTTTTTCAGACTCCCTCCTCTTCAGTCCTACTTGATGTGGGAAGCTGTGCCTATTTCACCTGCTCAGTGGCTAAGACTCTTCTTCAACAGAGGTCTTAAACAGGGGTTGGATAACTACTTGTTGAGTATATTATCATGGAAGGAATTTTTGTTTAGGTATCAGTTGGGCCAGAGGGTTTCCTGAGGTCCCTTCCAGCTCTGACATACTCTGATCCTGACAGTCTGTGTTCTAAATACCCATTCTCCTCTATGACAGAGGATGTGACCCTTCAGACCTCCTGATCTCACCTGAGTCTAAGAGTAGTTCTTGCTAAACACTGTATTTCCATCTCATCTGAGGGCTCACTTCTTCAGCTTTGAGAACCGTCGTAGTCATTAGCCTCTGATCTCTCCTGCTTGGTCCTGGCTACTCCTTGGTGTTAGAGGTATGTGGAGGATTGAAAGAGGAGTTTTTTGCATTCATCAGCCTGGAGACATATACTGTTAGACGCTGCTGGTCATCAGGAATGAGAGGGAAACTGTCCCATTTACCATCTGGGTAAGAGAAAAGCAGTACTTAAAAGATTCTCTTGCCTTTGAAGAAAGGAAAATAGAAATAGGCAGCATTCATGGCAAGGCAGATGGGAAGAAACAGGGAACTCAGAAGACCTAGAATTAAAGAAGCAATGCCCCAGGAATTAGGAAAGGGGAGTATCCTGAACTGATGCAGAGTGAAATAAGCAGAACCAGGACAACACTGTATACAGTAAAAGCAATATTGTACAATGACAAACTTTGATAGACTTAGCTTTTCTCAGCAATCCATTGATCTAAGACAGTTCCAAGACTCGTGATGGGAAATGCTATCCACACCCAGAGAAAGAACTATGGAATCTGAATGCAAATTAAAGGATACCACTTTCTCTTTTTTTTTTCTTTTTCTTAGTTTTCCTCTTTTGTTCTGATTCTTCTTTTACAACATGACATGTCGAAATATGCTTAATATGATTATACATGTATAGTTTATATCAGATTGCAAACTGTCTTAGGGAAGGGGAAGGGGAAAAAGGGAGAAAAAAATTTGCAACTTAAAATCTTGTTTTGTTGAAATTTCAACAAAAAAATGTTAAAAAAACTATCTTTACATGTAAATGGAAAAATAAAATATTAAATGGGGAAAAACAAATTACAATAAATAACAATTACAATGCAATCATAACAAAGAAAGGTAAAGAAAGGGGAGTATCATTTTAAGAAATGAGAAAGGGAACAATGAAGAAGATGGGAGTTATAGAGAAATGGTCTCTGGGGAAAAGGAAGAAGCCCTTATTAGTTGAAAAACTATTTGCTGGGTGAAGAGTTTATTTTTGAAGCTCATTTCTTTTCTTTTTCTTTTTGGGGGGCAGTTAGGGTTAAGTGACATGCCCAAGGTCACATGGCTAGTAAGTGTTAAGTGTCTGAGGCCACATTTGAACTCAGGTCCTCCTGACTTCAGGGCTGGTGCTCTGTTTACTGTGCCACCTTGCCGTCCCTGAAGCTCATTTATTGAGGAGATTCACTTGCATAGACTAACACCATAAGCCCCTTCAGTTCATATTCCCAATATCCTACTTACTTCATACTCACTATTCTTTCCACTATAGGCACAAAGCATGGCCAGCTATGATATCCTTTTTCCTATCCAGCCTAGCTTCAAACTAGCTTAACCTAATTAGCTGCTAGTATTTAATCCAAAGATTGGCCACATTTCTTAGGAAAATTGGGAAAGAATGCTTCAGTTCAGAATCAAAAGATGGATTCAAATCTCAGCTCATTCTCTTATTGCATAAGCAACCCAAGGCAAGTTCCTTAGCCTTTCTGGGACTCATTTCAATCAATCAATCAATAAACATTAAATATCTACTATGTACCAGGTACTTAAGTTCTGCTTATTAAAAAAAAAAAGGCAAAAGACAGCGCCTGCCCTCAAGGAACTACAATCTCATAGGGGAGACAACATGAAAACAAATATATGCAAATCCAGCTGTGTGTGTGTGTACATATATATGTATAATATATATGATAAATAGGAAGTAATTGGTAGAGTGAAGGTACTGGAGTTAAGAGAAGTTGAGGAAGGCTTCTTGTAGAAAGTAAGGTTTATGTTGAAACTTGAAGTTAGGGAGGTCAGTAGTGGAGGGAGGGAGAGAATTCTCGATATGGGAGACAGCCAGAGAAAATGCTCAGAACCAAGAGATAGAATATCTTCTTTGTGATACAACCAGGAGATCAGTGTCACTGGATTAAAGAGTATCCACAGGGGAGTAAGATGTAAGAAGACTGGAAAGGTGGTAGGGTCCTGGGTTATGGAGAGCTTTGCCAATGCTAAACAGCATTTTGTCTTTGCTTCTGGAGGTGATAGGGAGCCAGTGGAGTTTACTAAGTAGGAGAGTGCCCTGATCGGACCTGTGCTTTAGGAAAATCACTCTAGTGGCTGAATAGAGAGTGAATAAAATGTGCCCCTGCTACTTTTAAATCCTCTAACCTGAAGCTTCCCAGGAATGAAAAAGGATAAGGGGAGAGTGGTGAACAGAATGAGTGATAGCTGAGACTCCCAGTGGGAGACCTCTGACCCCAAAACTGAGCACCTAGGAAAGGAAAAAAAATCTGATTGAAAAGGTTACCTCTATAGTAATGGTGGTAGGGGGAAACGCAGATAGATGAGATGTGAAGAGGAAATCTTATAGAGTAGGGTTGAGACAGAAGAAGAAAGCAATTTATTTTGAAGGAGTAAAGCCCTATGAGGATCATCTGGAGAACTTTGGAGGCACTGATCCAGAAGAGAAAATGGGACAACTTGATCTCTATCATGAAATACTTGAAAGGTGATGGTGGCAGATGGATTAGTTCTGCTTGTCCTTAGAAGGCAGAATTTGGAGGTGAAAATAAAATTTTCAAAAAGGACAATTTAGGTTGGCTATCAGGACAGTGCCCTATCCATTAAAGCTATCCAAAAGGATAATGGGCCACCTTCTGGCATGGTATCGCACTTCTTTTCTTAGATGGTCTTCAAGAAAAGGTTGAATATCCACTTGTAGGGCACGTTGTAGAGGAAGTTTTTTCTGTTATGGATTGAACTAGAAAGCCACTGAGGTATTTTCCGAGTCTAAGAGTCTATGATTCTGTTATTCTGTGCTAGAATCTAAGTAGTTCCAGCCTCTTTTAGGACAGTGCTGGGGTTCTAAAGCTCTTCAGTTCTCATTTTGAGCTAGAATTTAAAAACAGCTTTTTTGGTTGAACTTTCAGTGGCACCTCATCAGAAGGCTGCAGTGCTCAGCATCAGAGTCCTTTGCTCTCAATCCCTCATACTTAGTACCTATTACTCCTTTTGGTCTGAAGGATTCACTGAGATGAAGAGTGAGCATTTCTGCCTGCCCACCTGGGGTAGATGTCAGTCTGTGATTGGACACCTTTGGTCATCAGGAGTGATATGAGAGCTGTCCTAAGGATGCCAGGTGAGAGGGAAAAGCAAGGCAGGCAGAATATTCTTATTTTTTCTGGGATAAAAATGGAGATGGAGGAGTACTTGAAGCAAAGCCAGTGAAAGAAATAATTTTGAAGAGAATGGAAGAACTAAAGAAAGAACTGCAGAATTAAAGAGGAAAGATGACCTCCATTATGTCTATATCTCAGCGAGATTTTTCAAAAAGGGAAAAAAAAACCTATTTGTATGAAAATATTTATAGCGGTTCTTTTTGTGGTGGCTAAGAATTGGGAATTCATGGGATGCCCATCAATTGGGGAATGACTAAACAAATTATGGCATATGATTGTAATGGAATAATAATGTTCTATAAGAAACGACATGCAAAGAAGTTGATTACAGAAAAACCTGAAAAGATTTACACAACTCAATGCAAAGTAAAGTAAGCAGAACATTGTACACAGTGACAGCAATATTGTACAATGATGAACTGTGAATGACTTATCTATTATTAGCAAATATCATGATCCAAGACAGTCCCAAAGAACTCATGATGAAAAATGCTATCCACTTCTAGAGAACTGATGTCATCTGAATACAAATTAAAGCATGCTATTTTCCTCCCTTCCTTCCTTCCTTCCTTCTTTCCTTCCTCCCTTCCTTCCTCCCTTCCTTCCTTCCTTCCTTCCTTCCTCCCTTCCTTCCTTCCTTCCTTCCTTTCTTCCTTCCTTCCTTCCATCCTCCCTTCCTTCCTTCTTTCCTTCCTTCTTCCCTCCCTTGCTTCTTTTTTCCCTCCCTTCCTTCTTTCCTCTCTCTCTTTCTCACTCCTTCCCTCCCTCCCTCCTTCCCTTCCTTTTTTCCTTATGTCCTTTTCTTCCTTTTTTTGCTTTCTCTTTTCTCTCTTTATTTCTTTCTCTCTTTTTTGTTTTCTTGTACACAGTGACTAGTATGGAAATGTTTTATATAATCACACACGAGCAACCTATATCAGATGCTTACTGTTTCAGGGAGGGATAGAATTTGGAACTTAAAAATAAAACAAATGTTAAAATTTGTTTTACATGTAATTGGGGGAAAATATCATTTTAATAAGAGGAGAGGTATCTGTTTGAGAGGAGTAAAAGAAAACAATGGGAAAGAAAAAAGACATGGAGAAATTTTGACCAAGGGGAACAGGAGGACCCTCTGATCACAATAAAGTTGATGCTCTGACTAGGGCTTCTTATTTTCAACCCCTGGGGAGGTTGAATTTACATAGGTTAGTCTAATAAGACACTTCAGCCTCATCTTACCTCCTACTTCCTTTATAACAGTATATTTGCCCTGAGACCTGTTATTTTCTTTATCTTTCCCATTGAGCTCTTCCTCAAACCCACTCTATTCAAATTGCTCCTTTACTAATCTCCAGTAGTACAGGGGTTTGTCACATTCTAAGGGAGAATCAGGAAAGATCAATGACTTTGGAATCAGAAGATATTTGGTCTGAATCTTATGACTTACACTTTTTTACTTGTGTGACCTAAGGCAAATTTCTTAACGTCTCTGGATCACAGTTTCTACATTCATCAAACAAAATGGTTGACCAGTTGGCTTTGTAAGTGTCCCTTCCTTCTCTGTATCCCATGATTCAGTGATGTCTAGCTTCTATCTACATAACCTTGATATCATAATCTTTGACTCTTTTCAAGACTCATTTAGTTATGGGAAGAGAGGTGAGGGAAGCAGTGGGTTATAAGGCAGAGTCACGGCACTTGGAGCTAAGGCAGCCAGAGAGAGCGTACTGGCCCATGAAGTGGGGAGTTTGAGGGAAAGGAGGAACAGACCCCTAGTTTGAAGAGGCCCTGATTTGTTGGTAACTCTGGGAGGGAAGAGGTAGAAAGAGAAAGAAGCTGGAGAGAGAATACCTCTGAGTGGGAAAGAAATCTAAGAAGGTTTTCAGGGCTATTCCAGGTGGGAAGCCCATCCATGACAATCATACTGACAAAGATGTACATGCTTTAGGGGCCTACAAGCTCAATGTGAGTCAAGAAGATATGGCAGCTCCCCAAATTAATGGTATGCGTGAGCTAGATTAGGAGCATAATTTCTAGAGTAAGCAGTTATTGATTCTCAGGGGCAGCAGGTAGAGTAGTGGGTCATTGGGTTTGGAGTTAGAACACCTGAGTTCAGATCCAGACACTGTGACACCCTGAGCAAGTCTCTATTTGCCTCAGTTTGCTCAACTGTAAAATGGAGATCATCAAACTGCCTGTTTCATAAGATTTTTAGTAAGATCAAATGAGAGAACATTTTTAAAAGCACAGTGCCTGATATGCAGTAGGAGCTGTATAAATGCTTCTCCCCTTCCATCCTCCTTTGCTCCACTCCTTCATTATTGAATTTTTAGAACAACAATTTACAGAGTATTGAAAAGCTGAATATTGTCTGGAAAGGGGAAACTGAAAGAGGAAAAGAGGTCTTTGAAGACATACCATTTAAGGATCAGTCTATAGAACCTGGGACATGGAGGCTAGAGTGGAGACACCAGGAGAAAATATGCTAACTATTTTAATGTGGTTGAAAGGTTGGCATGTGGAAGAGGGTTAGACTGTTTTTGTTCCCAAAGGGCAAAACTAGGAACAATAAGAAGGGGGGCTCTGGCAAAGAGTCAAAGGTTATGATATCAAGAAAAACTCCTTAATGATTATTCCTTTCCAATAGTAAATGGACTGCCTCAGCATGTAACTGATTCCCCCTCACCAGAAAACTATAAGCCAAGGTGAGATAACCACTTGTTGGCTGTAGTGTAGGAGGATTGATTTTTCAGCTACTCATTGGGCTAGGGGAGCACCAAGGTCTCTGAATTCTAACATTCTATGATTCTGTTATCTTGGTATCCTAGGTAACCAGCATCCTCGAACAACAGGATGGGACTCTTGAGGTCCTTTGCTCTCATTTGAACCTGAGACTTGCTCTCCTGTTTGAACTCCATATAACATATTAGAGGCTTTGGAAACTTCTGAATCTTTTTTCTCCCAGCCCCTTAAACTTGGTCTCTGCTATTTCTCTTTGTCTCAAAGGTACATACATTGAAAGACATACATTTTCCCCTTCACTAGCCTGGGATGTCCACCAGTCCACTATTGTGATTCATCTGTATTGAGATGGGAGCTGTCCTAAGGCTCAAAGCTGAGAGTTTTGGAAAAGAAGAACTGGGCAGATTACTGTGCCTTCTTTGGGAGAAAAAAAAATGGAGATGGGTCAGTATTAGAAATAAGGCAGATGGAGAGAAATAAGGAATGCTATAGAGCTGGGAACAGCTGAAGCATCCAGGGTGGGTGAGTTAGAGATAAAAAGCAAGTGTCAAATTGAAAGGTATGAAAGGGAACAATGGGGAAGAGAGTGGACCTGAAGACCAGGGAACTGAAGGGCCAACTGATTCCATATGAAATGACTTGCTAATAGACAGCTTTTCTTTTCAAAGCTCAACACTTGAGGAGGCTAATTTGTACCGGCCAACTGTTCAAGACTCTTCAGCGTGCCCTGTTTCTTCCTATTACTTTTCTCCACCATCCCTTCTCCATGCACAAACTATGAACTGCTATTGCCAACTTTTTCCTATCTAGTTTAAACTCAAACCTAGTAAGTTACCCAGTAAGTTAGCTCCTTTGCTAGCCCCCTGTTTAGGGGTTGGCTACTTTTGAAGGTAGAATATGAATATAACACTAGAGAATGTAGTTAGGAAAAAGAAAATCAGATCCTGGTTCTACTACTTAGGACTTGTTTGACCAAAAGCGTTATTCTTAATCCTTTGGGGCCTCAGTTTCCATATTTATAGAATGAGGATCTTGGGCTAGATGGCCTCTTAAATTTTTTTAAAATTTATTTTTAGTTTTCAACATTCACTTTTATAAGGTTTGGGGTTATAAATTTTCCCCCTCCCTCCCTGCCCCCCCTTTCAAAGACAGCATGCAATTTGATATAGGTTATAATAGGCACAATCATATTAAACATATTTCCATATTACTCATGTTGTAAAAAAGAATCAGAACCAAAAGGACAAACTATGAGAAAGAAAACAAACAAAAAAGAGAGAAAAATAGTATGTTTCTATCTGCATTCAGACTCCATAATTCTTTTTTTGAATGTGGATAGCATTTTCCATCCTGAGTCTTTTGGAATTGTCTTAGATCATTGCATTGCTGAAAAGAGCTAAGTCTGTCAAAGTTGCTGATCACACAATATTACTGTTATTGTGTACAATGTTCTCCTGGTTCTGCTCACTTCACTCAGCATCAGTTAGTATGAGTCTCTTCAGGTTTTTCTGAAGTCTGCCTGTTCATCATTTCTTATAGCACAACAGTATTCCATTACATTTATATACCACAACTTGTTCAGCCATTCTACAACTGATAGGCATTCCCTCAATTTCCAATTCTTTGCTACCACAAAAAAAGAGCTGCTTTAAATATTTTTGTACATGAGGATCAGTTTCCTATTTTTATGATCTCTTTGGGAAACAGACCTAGGAGTAGTATTTCTGGGTCAAAGGGTCATAATTTTACAGCCTTTGGGCATAGTTCCAAAATGCTCTCCAGAATGGGTGGATCAGTTCACAACTCCACCAACAAATGTTCCAATTTTCCCACATTTATCCATATCTATAAAATGAGGATCTTGAGCTTGATGGCCTTATAAGGACTCTTCCAGTTCTAAATCTTCTCATCTAATGCTTCCTTGCTATGGAGAGCAGAGATAAAGGAATTAGTGGATTATGAAGCAATGTAAAGTTATAACTGAGACATGGTAGGAGGCCACTGGAAAACCAGGTGAGGGACTAGGGAAGAAATAAGCTTCATTATTGAAGTTATACCTGGCTCTCTGGTGATAGTGGTAGGGAGAGGTATAAAAGGCTACAGTATTGTGGAAGATAGCCCAGATTGTGGGATAATGAGAAGTAAAATGGGATTGACTGTATAGAAACAGATACCCTGATGCTCAGATACCCAGATTGATACGGGCTTCTGTGTAGAGAGATGAAGTTTGTCAGAAAATTTCTGTAGATTCAGTAGACTACAAGCTCATGACACAATGAGACCATAACACAGCATCCAAAGTGACTAAGGAGCTCTTGGGCTACATTCAATGAGGCACAGCCTCCCCAATGTCCCAGTGAAGCTTGCCCTGTGTGGACCCCATTTTGGATATTGAGGTCAGTTCTAAACAACACAGGCTAGAAAGGAGATAGAGAAGCTGAAGTCCAGAAGAGCAAAATCAGGAGCATGAAGGTCCCTAAGACCAGGCCATATAAAGACTGGTTGGTGCAAACTGGTTCATTGAGCCTGGAGAAGTAGAGACAGAAAAGGGGGAAAAAAAAACAAAACACAAGAACTGTTATAAGTAGTCAAAAGGCTGGAATGTAGATGAGCTGTCTCAATGTGGAATGGAATGCTTCCTTCTGCATTACAGTCACACAACTCGTCAGGGCAAAAAACAGAATGTAAAAATTGGATTTCTTGATATTAGGCCAGCACTGTTTGCTCCAGAGCAGGCTTGCACAACCTGCAGTCTGTGGGCCAGTTATGACCCTGAGGCCACTTGCAGCATGCCAAAGGATTTTGGATGGCCCATGAAAAATGGAGAGGAAATATCTTTTGTGTATAGAGGAAATTCTTTGAAGGACCACGGGTTGCACAGGTCTTCTGGAAAGGATGCTGTCTCCCAATGCAGGTGTTCACCCAAGCCTTCCAAAAATGATGGGCACCAATTTGTTTCTGAAGACCTCCTAGAAAGAAGAGTCTACAGCTGTTTTTTGTGCTCCATTTCAATGTCTTAAGTGAAAGACTGGAATCCCCAGGGACTTAATATCTAGCTAACAATTATACAAATAGCTCACATTTGTGTAACACTTTAAAACTGGCAAAGTACTTTACAAATATTATCTAATTTAATTTTCACAACAGCCATAGGAGGCAGGGACTATTATTTCCATTTTACAGATGAGGAAACAGGCAGACAGAGCTTAAAGTAACTTTCTTTAGGTCACCCATATTTAGGAAATATCTGAGGCTGGACTTGAACTCAAGTCTTCCTGGTACCAGATCCAGGCCTCTTTTCTACTATGCCGCAAGGAAAAAATAAAAACATCCAATGACATCTGAAATAGATTTTTAAAAGATAACACACACTGATTTTTATTTCAGATATTCTTACCCACAGTCCTCTGGGACTGTTACCACCTGAACAGACACCCATCAAGATAAAAGGCCTTCCTGAATTTTGGAGGAAGTTGAGGAAAATTTGCTTTGTGAGATATGTCTATCAATGGGCCAGGCTTAGGTGAGGAAAAGAGGCTCCACAGATCTCTGGTTACCGATTCCTCCAGAGCACGATTTGTAATCATTCGTGGGCAGCGCTGGATTGCTGGATATCGTCTTCTTAGCATTGTTATTACATCAAGAGTGCTCTTCCAAAGCTATCAACCTTCCACAATCCCAAACCAAAGCTCTGATTCTGTGAGAAGTTTATTCCACCATTAGTAGGGGCAGGGGATGAGGAGTGAAGAGAGGCAGGTGTCAGATCCAAGCTCAGGACATCAATCACTGTGTTCAAAATATTTTCAAAAGGACCAATGGAATAGATGATGATGATGATAATGATGATGATGATGGTGAAGAAAAAGGAGGAGGAGGAGAAGAAGAAAATAGAATCAGATTAGACTGAAGAGGAAAATCTAGCTACTCTGTTGAACATTCTTCCCTAGAGAAAAAGGCACTAAGCCAACCTAAGAGATCCAGCAGAGGAGAAACTCTAACAGTGTTAACCAGGGGGCAAGCTCCATCTGGTCAAATAAACGAGGGTCTTGTTTCCTAACCTGGATATTGATCCTTAAGGGGATAGATGAGAGATCCTCAGAACTGGTGTCTCAAACACAAGTCGAGTCTGATGAGCCTGAGCCCAGCTTTCACCTGAGGCTGCTTCTCTTAGTGATCTGAAGGGCTCAGAGCAGCCACTCTCTGGGATCTTTCTCACTGACCACAGGAAGGCACAGATGAGCAGAAAATTGACGCAGGGCTGTCTGCTTGCTTACACAAACCTTACACACTTGGTGTGTACAACACTTTACACCAGTCTTTGCTTGCTCAGGAAAAGAAATAACATACACAGCTGTGATCTAGACTCTGGAGGGAGAGTCCCAGGAAAGTACCTAAGGCTGGCAGCTTCTAACCAGGATATTGTGCCTGGTTGCTGCACAACATTCAAGACCGTTAGCTTCTCCCCCTCAGCAGGAAAAACTCCAGGAACATCAGAAGACCAGGAGGATCAGGAAGTATAAAAGGGACTGGAAGTACTCTGTCTCTGCCACTGATTACAAGCAAATGAGGAACAGGAAGGAAGAGAGGCACAACAGGGGCTGATCTAGTCATTCCAGGCCCACCACCCTGCGTCTTCAGGATCCCACGCCAGAGAGATAAAGCCTCTTTCCTTGTCCCTCTTTAAAAGAACCAAGAATACTCACCACTGGGTTATTGATGCTGGCACAGATTTATCAGTCTTGAAGATGGCAGAAGATGGAGAGTCTGAGAAAACAAAAGTTTCTAGACATCTTTGATGCTGAGTGAAGGAAGCTATACTCCCACCATAGGATGGGTACCTCACACTAGGCACCCCAAACTGGAGGCCTGTTCTTATTCCCCACCACCCAGTCATAGAATACCTCCAACCCCACCCAGAGTTCCAGGGATCTAGGAACCCAGGGATCCTTTGATCTCCTGTACCTGCGTCAGAGAGAAAAGTCCCTCCCCCGCCTCTTGCAGAGGAAACACCCATTCCAACCAAGGCCAACTTCCTTATGGCAGAAAGCCATGGAGCTTGTTTCTCCCCTGGGCCATTTGCCTAGGGCTTCTTTTGCCTTTCTGAAAATGTTGTCCCAATGAAAGCTGAAAGAGCAATGGGATGGCCCCCTCTCCCAGCTCAGCTAGGGACTCCAGTTGAAGCCAGAAGCAGGGGACAGGGAAGAGACCCCCATTTTATGTCCAGGGGAGCTGTGCCTGGCAGTCCCATGGGATTAGTGGAGGGATGCTGAGCAGGGGCCATTCTAGGGTAGAAGGTGGTGATGCCTGGCAGAGATGATGGGCTAGGTTCAAGTTCCTGGTGGGCATTATGCACACCTCCCTCACATCCTGCTGAGCCCACCCACCTGGCAGGACCAAACACTGGGAGGGACTGTAATGTTAATGAAATCAGAAGATCTTCCATGCCCCTTTCTATTGGCACCTACTGAAGGCACTTGGCACCTCAAAGGCTTAGCTCCTTACTTCCAGTTAACTCCTTAGGAGTAATCACAGCTGGAG
>JAQQSW010000113.1:48420-96541 GCA_028646575.1 Pseudocheirus occidentalis
CCAGGAACTTGAACCTAGCCCATCATCTCTGCCAGGCATCACCACCTTCTACCCTAGAATGGCCCCTGCTCAGCATCCCTCCACTAATCCCATGGGACTGCCAGGCACAGCTCCCCTGGACATAAAATGGGGGTCTCTTCCCTGTCCCCTGCTTCTGGCTTCAACTGGAGTCCCTAGCTGAGCTGGGAGAGGGGGCCATCCCATTGCTCTTTCAGCTTTCATTGGGACAACATTTTCAGAAAGGCAAAAGAAGCCCTAGGCAAATGGCCCAGGGGAGAAACAAGCTCCATGGCTTTCTGCCATAAGGAAGTTGGCCTTGGTTGGAATGGGTGTTTCCTCTGCAAGAGGCGGGGGAGGGACTTTTCTCTCTGACGCAGGTACAGGAGATCAAAGGATCCCTGGGTTCCTAGATCCCTGGAACTCTGGGTGGGGTTGGAGGTATTCTATGACTGGGTGGTGGGGAATAAGAACAGGCCTCCAGTTTGGGGTGCCTAGTGTGAGGTACCCATCCTATGGTGGGAGTATAGCTTCCTTCACTCAGCATCAAAGATGTCTAGAAACTTTTGTTTTCTCAGACTCTCCATCTTCTGCCATCTTCAAGACTGATAAATCTGTGCCAGCATCAATAACCCAGTGGTGAGTATTCTTGGTTCTTTTAAAGAGGGACAAGGAAAGAGGCTTTATCTCTCTGGCGTGGGATCCTGAAGACGCAGGGTGGTGGGCCTGGAATGACTAGATCAGCCCCTGTTGTGCCTCTCTTCCTTCCTGTTCCTCATTTGCTTGTAATCAGTGGCAGAGACAGAGTACTTCCAGTCCCTTTTATACTTCCTGATCCTCCTGGTCTTCTGATGTTCCTGGAGTTTTTCCTGCTGAGGGGGAGAAGCTAACGGTCTTGAATGTTGTGCAGCAACCAGGCACAATATCCTGGTTAGAAGCTGCCAGCCTTAGGTACTTTCCTGGGACTCTCCCTCCAGAGTCTAGATCACAGCTGTGTATGTTATTTCTTTTCCTGAGCAAGCAAAGACTGGTGTAAAGTGTTGTACACACCAAGTGTGTAAGGTTTGTGTAAGCAAGCAGACAGCCCTGCGTCAATTTTCTGCTCATCTGTGCCTTCCTGTGGTCAGTGAGAAAGATCCCAGAGAGTGGCTGCTCTGAGCCCTTCAGATCACTAAGAGAAGCAGCCTCAGGTGAAAGCTGGGCTCAGGCTCATCAGACTCGACTTGTGTTTGAGACACCAGTTCTGAGGATCTCTCATCTATCCCCTTAAGGATCAATATCCAGGTTAGGAAACAAGACCCTCGTTTATTTGACCAGATGGAGCTTGCCCCCTGGTTAACACTGTTAGAGTTTCTCCTCTGCTGGATCTCTTAGGTTGGCTTAGTGCCTTTTTCTCTAGGGAAGAATGTTCAACAGAGTAGCTAGATTTTCCTCTTCAGTCTAATCTGATTCTATTTTCTTCTTCTCCTCCTCCTCCTTTTTCTTCACCATCATCATCATCATTATCATCATCATCATCTATTCCATTGGTCCTTTTGAAAATATTTTGAACACAGTGATTGATGTCCTGAGCTTGGATCTGACACCTGCCTCTCTTCACTCCTCATCCCCTGCCCCTACTAATGGTGGAATAAACTTCTCACAGAATCAGAGCTTTGGTTTGGGATTGTGGAAGGTTGATAGCTTTGGAAGAGCACTCTTGATGTAATAACAATGCTAAGAAGACGATATCCAGCAATCCAGCGCTGCCCACGAATGATTACAAATCGTGCTCTGGAGGAATCGGTAACCAGAGATCTGTGGAGCCTCTTTTCCTCACCTAAGCCTGGCCCATTGATAGACATATCTCACAAAGCAAATTTTCCTCAACTTCCTCCAAAATTCAGGAAGGCCTTTTATCTTGATGGGTGTCTGTTCAGGTGGTAACAGTCCCAGAGGACTGTGGGTAAGAATATCTGAAATAAAAATCAGTGTGTGTTATCTTTTAAAAATCTATTTCAGATGTCATTGGATGTTTTTATTTTTTCCTTGCGGCATAGTAGAAAAGAGGCCTGGATCTGGTACCAGGAAGACTTGAGTTCAAGTCCAGCCTCAGATATTTCCTAAATATGGGTGACCTAAAGAAAGTTACTTTAAGCTCTGTCTGCCTGTTTCCTCATCTGTAAAATGGAAATAATAGTCCCTGCCTCCTATGGCTGTTGTGAAAATTAAATTAGATAATATTTGTAAAGTACTTTGCCAGTTTTAAAGTGTTACACAAATGTGAGCTATTTGTATAATTGTTAGCTAGATATTAAGTCCCTGGGGATTCCAGTCTTTCACTTAAGACATTGAAATGGAGCACAAAAAACAGCTGTAGACTCTTCTTTCTAGGAGGTCTTCAGAAACAAATTGGTGCCCATCATTTTTGGAAGGCTTGGGTGAACACCTGCATTGGGAGACAGCATCCTTTCCAGAAGACCTGTGCAACCCGTGGTCCTTCAAAGAATTTCCTCTATACACAAAAGATATTTCCTCTCCATTTTTCATGGGCCATCCAAAATCCTTTGGCATGCTGCAAGTGGCCTCAGGGTCATAACTGGCCCACAGACTGCAGGTTGTGCAAGCCTGCTCTGGAGCAAACAGTGCTGGCCTAATATCAAGAAATCCAATTTTTACATTCTGTTTTTTGCCCTGACGAGTTGTGTGACTGTAATGCAGAAGGAAGCATTCCATTCCACATTGAGACAGCTCATCTACATTCCAGCCTTTTGACTACTTATAACAGTTCTTGTGTTTTGTTTTTTTTTCCCCCTTTTCTGTCTCTACTTCTCCAGGCTCAATGAACCAGTTTGCACCAACCAGTCTTTATATGGCCTGGTCTTAGGGACCTTCATGCTCCTGATTTTGCTCTTCTGGACTTCAGCTTCTCTATCTCCTTTCTAGCCTGTGTTGTTTAGAACTGACCTCAATATCCAAAATGGGGTCCACACAGGGCAAGCTTCACTGGGACATTGGGGAGGCTGTGCCTCATTGAATGTAGCCCAAGAGCTCCTTAGTCACTTTGGATGCTGTGTTATGGTCTCATTGTGTCATGAGCTTGTAGTCTACTGAATCTACAGAAATTTTCTGACAAACTTCATCTCTCTACACAGAAGCCCGTATCAATCTGGGTATCTGAGCATCAGGGTATCTGTTTCTATACAGTCAATCCCATTTTACTTCTCATTATCCCACAATCTGGGCTATCTTCCACAATACTGTAGCCTTTTATACCTCTCCCTACCACTATCACCAGAGAGCCAGGTATAACTTCAATAATGAAGCTTATTTCTTCCCTAGTCCCTCACCTGGTTTTCCAGTGGCCTCCTACCATGTCTCAGTTATAACTTTACATTGCTTCATAATCCACTAATTCCTTTATCTCTGCTCTCCATAGCAAGGAAGCATTAGATGAGAAGATTTAGAACTGGAAGAGTCCTTATAAGGCCATCAAGCTCAAGATCCTCATTTTATAGATATGGATAAATGTGGGAAAATTGGAACATTTGTTGGTGGAGTTGTGAACTGATCCACCCATTCTGGAGAGCATTTTGGAACTATGCCCAAAGGCTGTAAAATTATGACCCTTTGACCCAGAAATACTACTCCTAGGTCTGTTTCCCAAAGAGATCATAAAAATAGGAAACTGATCCTCATGTACAAAAATATTTAAAGCAGCTCTTTTTTTGTGGTAGCAAAGAATTGGAAATTGAGGGAATGCCTATCAGTTGTAGAATGGCTGAACAAGTTGTGGTATATAAATGTAATGGAATACTGTTGTGCTATAAGAAATGATGAACAGGCAGACTTCAGAAAAACCTGAAGAGACTCATACTAACTGATGCTGAGTGAAGTGAGCAGAACCAGGAGAACATTGTACACAATAACAGTAATATTGTGTGATCAGCAACTTTGACAGACTTAGCTCTTTTCAGCAATGCAATGATCTAAGACAATTCCAAAAGACTCAGGATGGAAAATGCTATCCACATTCAAAAAAAGAATTATGGAGTCTGAATGCAGATAGAAACATACTATTTTTCTCTCTTTTTTGTTTGTTTTCTTTCTCATAGTTTGTCCTTTTGGTTCTGATTCTTTTTTACAACATGAGTAATATGGAAATATGTTTAATATGATTGTGCCTATTATAACCTATATCAAATTGCATGCTGTCTTTGAAAGGGGGGGCAGGGAGGGAGGGGGAAAATTTATAACCCCAAACCTTATAAAAGTGAATGTTGAAAACTAAAAATAAATTTTAAAAAAATTTAAGAGGCCATCTAGCCCAAGATCCTCATTCTATAAATATGGAAACTGAGGCCCCAAAGGATTAAGAATAACGCTTTTGGTCAAACAAGTCCTAAGTAGTAGAACCAGGATCTGATTTTCTTTTTCCTAACTACATTCTCTAGTGTTATATTCATATTCTACCTTCAAAAGTAGCCAACCCCTAAACAGGGGGCTAGCAAAGGAGCTAACTTACTGGGTAACTTACTAGGTTTGAGTTTAAACTAGATAGGAAAAAGTTGGCAATAGCAGTTCATAGTTTGTGCATGGAGAAGGGATGGTGGAGAAAAGTAATAGGAAGAAACAGGGCACGCTGAAGAGTCTTGAACAGTTGGCCGGTACAAATTAGCCTCCTCAAGTGTTGAGCTTTGAAAAGAAAAGCTGTCTATTAGCAAGTCATTTCATATGGAATCAGTTGGCCCTTCAGTTCCCTGGTCTTCAGGTCCACTCTCTTCCCCATTGTTCCCTTTCATACCTTTCAATTTGACACTTGCTTTTTATCTCTAACTCACCCACCCTGGATGCTTCAGCTGTTCCCAGCTCTATAGCATTCCTTATTTCTCTCCATCTGCCTTATTTCTAATACTGACCCATCTCCATTTTTTTTTCTCCCAAAGAAGGCACAGTAATCTGCCCAGTTCTTCTTTTCCAAAACTCTCAGCTTTGAGCCTTAGGACAGCTCCCATCTCAATACAGATGAATCACAATAGTGGACTGGTGGACATCCCAGGCTAGTGAAGGGGAAAATGTATGTCTTTCAATGTATGTACCTTTGAGACAAAGAGAAATAGCAGAGACCAAGTTTAAGGGGCTGGGAGAAAAAAGATTCAGAAGTTTCCAAAGCCTCTAATATGTTATATGGAGTTCAAACAGGAGAGCAAGTCTCAGGTTCAAATGAGAGCAAAGGACCTCAAGAGTCCCATCCTGTTGTTCGAGGATGCTGGTTACCTAGGATACCAAGATAACAGAATCATAGAATGTTAGAATTCAGAGACCTTGGTGCTCCCCTAGCCCAATGAGTAGCTGAAAAATCAATCCTCCTACACTACAGCCAACAAGTGGTTATCTCACCTTGGCTTATAGTTTTCTGGTGAGGGGGAATCAGTTACATGCTGAGGCAGTCCATTTACTATTGGAAAGGAATAATCATTAAGGAGTTTTTCTTGATATCATAACCTTTGACTCTTTGCCAGAGCCCCCCTTCTTATTGTTCCTAGTTTTGCCCTTTGGGAACAAAAACAGTCTAACCCTCTTCCACATGCCAACCTTTCAACCACATTAAAATAGTTAGCATATTTTCTCCTGGTGTCTCCACTCTAGCCTCCATGTCCCAGGTTCTATAGACTGATCCTTAAATGGTATGTCTTCAAAGACCTCTTTTCCTCTTTCAGTTTCCCCTTTCCAGACAATATTCAGCTTTTCAATACTCTGTAAATTGTTGTTCTAAAAATTCAATAATGAAGGAGTGGAGCAAAGGAGGATGGAAGGGGAGAAGCATTTATACAGCTCCTACTGCATATCAGGCACTGTGCTTTTAAAAATGTTCTCTCATTTGATCTTACTAAAAATCTTATGAAACAGGCAGTTTGATGATCTCCATTTTACAGTTGAGCAAACTGAGGCAAATAGAGACTTGCTCAGGGTGTCACAGTGTCTGGATCTGAACTCAGGTGTTCTAACTCCAAACCCAATGACCCACTACTCTACCTGCTGCCCCTGAGAATCAATAACTGCTTACTCTAGAAATTATGCTCCTAATCTAGCTCACGCATACCATTAATTTGGGGAGCTGCCATATCTTCTTGACTCACATTGAGCTTGTAGGCCCCTAAAGCATGTACATCTTTGTCAGTATGATTGTCATGGATGGGCTTCCCACCTGGAATAGCCCTGAAAACCTTCTTAGATTTCTTTCCCACTCAGAGGTATTCTCTCTCCAGCTTCTTTCTCTTTCTACCTCTTCCCTCCCAGAGTTACCAACAAATCAGGGCCTCTTCAAACTAGGGGTCTGTTCCTCCTTTCCCTCAAACTCCCCACTTCATGGGCCAGTACGCTCTCTCTGGCTGCCTTAGCTCCAAGTGCCGTGACTCTGCCTTATAACCCACTGCTTCCCTCACCTCTCTTCCCATAACTAAATGAGTCTTGAAAAGAGTCAAAGATTATGATATCAAGGTTATGTAGATAGAAGCTAGACATCACTGAATCATGGGATACAGAGAAGGAAGGGACACTTACAAAGCCAACTGGTCAACCATTTTGTTTGATGAATGTAGAAACTGTGATCCAGAGACGTTAAGAAATTTGCCTTAGGTCACACAAGTAAAAAAGTGTAAGTCATAAGATTCAGACCAAATATCTTCTGATTCCAAAGTCATTGATCTTTCCTGATTCTCCCTTAGAATGTGACAAACCCCTGTACTACTGGAGATTAGTAAAGGAGCAATTTGAATAGAGTGGGTTTGAGGAAGAGCTCAATGGGAAAGATAAAGAAAATAACAGGTCTCAGGGCAAATATACTGTTATAAAGGAAGTAGGAGGTAAGATGAGGCTGAAGTGTCTTATTAGACTAACCTATGTAAATTCAACCTCCCCAGGGGTTGAAAATAAGAAGCCCTAGTCAGAGCATCAACTTTATTGTGATCAGAGGGTCCTCCTGTTCCCCTTGGTCAAAATTTCTCCATGTCTTTTTTCTTTCCCATTGTTTTCTTTTACTCCTCTCAAACAGATACCTCTCCTCTTATTAAAATGATATTTTCCCCCAATTACATGTAAAACAAATTTTAACATTTGTTTTATTTTTAAGTTCCAAATTCTATCCCTCCCTGAAACAGTAAGCATCTGATATAGGTTGCTCGTGTGTGATTATATAAAACATTTCCATACTAGTCACTGTGTACAAGAAAACAAAAAAGAGAGAAAGAAATAAAGAGAGAAAAGAGAAAGCAAAAAAAGGAAGAAAAGGACATAAGGAAAAAAGGAAGGGAAGGAGGGAGGGAGGGAAGGAGTGAGAAAGAGAGAGAGGAAAGAAGGAAGGGAGGGAAAAAAGAAGCAAGGGAGGGAAGAAGGAAGGAAAGAAGGAAGGAAGGGAGGATGGAAGGAAGGAAGGAAGAAAGGAAGGAAGGAAGGAAGGAAGGGAGGAAGGAAGGAAGGAAGGAAGGAAGGGAGGAAGGAAGGGAGGAAGGAAAGAAGGAAGGAAGGAAGGAAGGGAGGAAAATAGCATGCTTTAATTTGTATTCAGATGACATCAGTTCTCTAGAAGTGGATAGCATTTTTCATCATGAGTTCTTTGGGACTGTCTTGGATCATGATATTTGCTAATAATAGATAAGTCATTCACAGTTCATCATTGTACAATATTGCTGTCACTGTGTACAATGTTCTGCTTACTTTACTTTGCATTGAGTTGTGTAAATCTTTTCAGGTTTTTCTGTAATCAACTTCTTTGCATGTCGTTTCTTATAGAACATTATTATTCCATTACAATCATATGCCATAATTTGTTTAGTCATTCCCCAATTGATGGGCATCCCATGAATTCCCAATTCTTAGCCACCACAAAAAGAACCGCTATAAATATTTTCATACAAATAGGTTTTTTTTTCCCTTTTTGAAAAATCTCGCTGAGATATAGACATAATGGAGGTCATCTTTCCTCTTTAATTCTGCAGTTCTTTCTTTAGTTCTTCCATTCTCTTCAAAATTATTTCTTTCACTGGCTTTGCTTCAAGTACTCCTCCATCTCCATTTTTATCCCAGAAAAAATAAGAATATTCTGCCTGCCTTGCTTTTCCCTCTCACCTGGCATCCTTAGGACAGCTCTCATATCACTCCTGATGACCAAAGGTGTCCAATCACAGACTGACATCTACCCCAGGTGGGCAGGCAGAAATGCTCACTCTTCATCTCAGTGAATCCTTCAGACCAAAAGGAGTAATAGGTACTAAGTATGAGGGATTGAGAGCAAAGGACTCTGATGCTGAGCACTGCAGCCTTCTGATGAGGTGCCACTGAAAGTTCAACCAAAAAAGCTGTTTTTAAATTCTAGCTCAAAATGAGAACTGAAGAGCTTTAGAACCCCAGCACTGTCCTAAAAGAGGCTGGAACTACTTAGATTCTAGCACAGAATAACAGAATCATAGACTCTTAGACTCGGAAAATACCTCAGTGGCTTTCTAGTTCAATCCATAACAGAAAAAACTTCCTCTACAACGTGCCCTACAAGTGGATATTCAACCTTTTCTTGAAGACCATCTAAGAAAAGAAGTGCGATACCATGCCAGAAGGTGGCCCATTATCCTTTTGGATAGCTTTAATGGATAGGGCACTGTCCTGATAGCCAACCTAAATTGTCCTTTTTGAAAATTTTATTTTCACCTCCAAATTCTGCCTTCTAAGGACAAGCAGAACTAATCCATCTGCCACCATCACCTTTCAAGTATTTCATGATAGAGATCAAGTTGTCCCATTTTCTCTTCTGGATCAGTGCCTCCAAAGTTCTCCAGATGATCCTCATAGGGCTTTACTCCTTCAAAATAAATTGCTTTCTTCTTCTGTCTCAACCCTACTCTATAAGATTTCCTCTTCACATCTCATCTATCTGCGTTTCCCCCTACCACCATTACTATAGAGGTAACCTTTTCAATCAGATTTTTTTTCCTTTCCTAGGTGCTCAGTTTTGGGGTCAGAGGTCTCCCACTGGGAGTCTCAGCTATCACTCATTCTGTTCACCACTCTCCCCTTATCCTTTTTCATTCCTGGGAAGCTTCAGGTTAGAGGATTTAAAAGTAGCAGGGGCACATTTTATTCACTCTCTATTCAGCCACTAGAGTGATTTTCCTAAAGCACAGGTCCGATCAGGGCACTCTCCTACTTAGTAAACTCCACTGGCTCCCTATCACCTCCAGAAGCAAAGACAAAATGCTGTTTAGCATTGGCAAAGCTCTCCATAACCCAGGACCCTACCACCTTTCCAGTCTTCTTACATCTTACTCCCCTGTGGATACTCTTTAATCCAGTGACACTGATCTCCTGGTTGTATCACAAAGAAGATATTCTATCTCTTGGTTCTGAGCATTTTCTCTGGCTGTCTCCCATATCGAGAATTCTCTCCCTCCCTCCACTACTGACCTCCCTAACTTCAAGTTTCAACATAAACCTTACTTTCTACAAGAAGCCTTCCTCAACTTCTCTTAACTCCAGTACCTTCACTCTACCAATTACTTCCTATTTATCATATATATTATACATATATATGTACACACACACACAGCTGGATTTGCATATATTTGTTTTCATGTTGTCTCCCCTATGAGATTGTAGTTCCTTGAGGGCAGGCGCTGTCTTTTGCCTTTTTTTTTTTAATAAGCAGAACTTAAGTACCTGGTACATAGTAGATATTTAATGTTTATTGATTGATTGATTGAAATGAGTCCCAGAAAGGCTAAGGAACTTGCCTTGGGTTGCTTATGCAATAAGAGAATGAGCTGAGATTTGAATCCATCTTTTGATTCTGAACTGAAGCATTCTTTCCCAATTTTCCTAAGAAATGTGGCCAATCTTTGGATTAAATACTAGCAGCTAATTAGGTTAAGCTAGTTTGAAGCTAGGCTGGATAGGAAAAAGGATATCATAGCTGGCCATGCTTTGTGCCTATAGTGGAAAGAATAGTGAGTATGAAGTAAGTAGGATATTGGGAATATGAACTGAAGGGGCTTATGGTGTTAGTCTATGCAAGTGAATCTCCTCAATAAATGAGCTTCAGGGACGGCAAGGTGGCACAGTAAACAGAGCACCAGCCCTGAAGTCAGGAGGACCTGAGTTCAAATGTGGCCTCAGACACTTAACACTTACTAGCCATGTGACCTTGGGCATGTCACTTAACCCTAACTGCCCCCCAAAAAGAAAAAGAAAAGAAATGAGCTTCAAAAATAAACTCTTCACCCAGCAAATAGTTTTTCAACTAATAAGGGCTTCTTCCTTTTCCCCAGAGACCATTTCTCTATAACTCCCATCTTCTTCATTGTTCCCTTTCTCATTTCTTAAAATGATACTCCCCTTTCTTTACCTTTCTTTGTTATGATTGCATTGTAATTGTTATTTATTGTAATTTGTTTTTCCCCATTTAATATTTTATTTTTCCATTTACATGTAAAGATAGTTTTTTTAACATTTTTTTGTTGAAATTTCAACAAAACAAGATTTTAAGTTGCAAATTTTTTTCTCCCTTTTTCCCCTTCCCCTTCCCTAAGACAGTTTGCAATCTGATATAAACTATACATGTATAATCATATTAAGCATATTTCGACATGTCATGTTGTAAAAGAAGAATCAGAACAAAAGAGGAAAACTAAGAAAAAGAAAAAAAAAAGAGAAAGTGGTATCCTTTAATTTGCATTCAGATTCCATAGTTCTTTCTCTGGGTGTGGATAGCATTTCCCATCACGAGTCTTGGAACTGTCTTAGATCAATGGATTGCTGAGAAAAGCTAAGTCTATCAAAGTTTGTCATTGTACAATATTGCTTTTACTGTATACAGTGTTGTCCTGGTTCTGCTTATTTCACTCTGCATCAGTTCAGGATACTCCCCTTTCCTAATTCCTGGGGCATTGCTTCTTTAATTCTAGGTCTTCTGAGTTCCCTGTTTCTTCCCATCTGCCTTGCCATGAATGCTGCCTATTTCTATTTTCCTTTCTTCAAAGGCAAGAGAATCTTTTAAGTACTGCTTTTCTCTTACCCAGATGGTAAATGGGACAGTTTCCCTCTCATTCCTGATGACCAGCAGCGTCTAACAGTATATGTCTCCAGGCTGATGAATGCAAAAAACTCCTCTTTCAATCCTCCACATACCTCTAACACCAAGGAGTAGCCAGGACCAAGCAGGAGAGATCAGAGGCTAATGACTACGACGGTTCTCAAAGCTGAAGAAGTGAGCCCTCAGATGAGATGGAAATACAGTGTTTAGCAAGAACTACTCTTAGACTCAGGTGAGATCAGGAGGTCTGAAGGGTCACATCCTCTGTCATAGAGGAGAATGGGTATTTAGAACACAGACTGTCAGGATCAGAGTATGTCAGAGCTGGAAGGGACCTCAGGAAACCCTCTGGCCCAACTGATACCTAAACAAAAATTCCTTCCATGATAATATACTCAACAAGTAGTTATCCAACCCCTGTTTAAGACCTCTGTTGAAGAAGAGTCTTAGCCACTGAGCAGGTGAAATAGGCACAGCTTCCCACATCAAGTAGGACTGAAGAGGAGGGAGTCTGAAAAAAGTAGGTTGTTAGGTTTTCTGTGAGATTAAAAAAACTAAGAAAGGGTACCCCAGCTCACTAGCTCACTTATTTTAATGTGAATGAGCAAGAAGAGTTTATGGTTTCCTGAGGAGAAAACACCTTCAGGATACTTTACAACAAATAATTAAGTGCTTGCTGCATGTAGAGCCTGCTATAGCCTGGCCATCTTCCTGTCATCCACATGAGGAAACTGAGGATGAGGGTAGTAAAGAGACTTGCCCAAGGTCACCTGAGTCATAAGACAGCACATTCAAGGGGCGGCTAGGTGGCCCAGTGACTGTGCTCTCTGTATTAGACGCTATGCTCTAGAAGACTTAATTCTCACACTGGGGGCACTGCTCTGACTAGTGAGTATCTCTTTCATGGCTCACTCTATCTAGGTTTGTTCTAGCCAAGCTTCCCAGCATGTAGTAGGTGCTTAATAAATTACTAACTACAGTCAGTTGTCTCCCCACCCTCCTCCCTGCTACCTCATGCTTATTCTACCCTCATCTTTTGTCTTTTTCCATCTCTAGAAATATAACAAAAAATCAGGACTGCCACTGCTCCCAGAAAGGATGAATTGTAACCTACTCCCCAATGGCTCCATTGCCATTCCTATAACTTTCCAAACCAAAACACCCCTCTCTGACAACATTCCTGTGTTTTTTTTCTAATAGAATATAGTATCTTTGAGGAAATTAGGCTATTTTTTTTTATCTTCTTGCTGTTTTTATGGTTCGTCTAGACCAATGACTTCACAAGAATGACATCTTGACTTGCTCAGGAACTGTATTTAAGTGAGGCAGAGCTGCACCAGGTTGTTGGCCTCACTCTTATCCTCCAGAGTCATTGGAGTTCAGTGGCAAGACAAAAACCAAGATGACTGGTGATAGCCACGGATACAGTGTGTGGCCTTGGCCTTTCTCAGGTCTCAGTATCTGAGGCAACTCAGTTCAATGACAAAGGGTTAAGTAAGAATTGGGACAAAAGATGGGTCTAATTTATCACTATAAAAATACCAATCTGGTATCCTCAAAATTTCTGGTGAGAACAGAAAATAATTGCTATTTACAACCATTCTAAGCCATCAAAAGTTCAACAATAAGTCACAGGGGCTTGGGTTGGGGGCTATTATTGGCCATTCAATGAAAGCCAGAGTAATTTGGAGTTAAAGGCATGGCTAATTAGGTAGCTTCACTTGAAACACAACGGGCTTTTTAAAAGCCTGTTTTTTTTTTCAGAGCTATGTTTCAAGAAATAATAAATAAAAATTGTCTTGGACAAAAAGTAAATTATCCCAGGATTTTAAAAAATAATCAATTAAAAATTAATAAAAGAAAAAATCTAGTGCCAAAACCATAAAATATTTTACAAAATATATGCTACCATAATTAGATTCCTATGGACAGAGCACCCACATGTAAGTATATGATGCCCCAAGTGGAGAGATGGATTATATGTGAGGAGGCTAGGAGGAGAAGAAGAAAAGAAGAAGGAGGAGAAGCAGAACAGAAGAAGTAAGTGGAGGAGCAGGAAGAGAAAAGAGAAAGAAGGAAAAGGAGGCAAAAGAAAGAGAAAAAAAGAGGATAAGAAAAGGAAGAGAATGAGGAAGAAGGAGAAGGAGAAGGAGAAGGAGAAGGAGAAGGAGAAAAAAAAGAAATTTGATTGAATTGGTGGGTTGGGTCCCCAGAGGGGAGCTACCACTACTCTCAGGGTTCTAGAGATAACTGTGCTTCTCCTACAGTAGGTCCTGAGAGCCAAATGCAGTAGTACCCATTTGACAGTCATCCAATAGTCTCAACAAGCTTTTACCAAATGTATAGTAAGTATTTAATAAATGCTTCTTCTTTGGGAAAAAAAGATCTCCATTATGAGGCAGTCCATTCCTTTGGAGGTAGATTGGAGACTGATGGATGGGGTGGTAACCATACAGCGACAGGGAGGATGATGAAAAGATGAAGGAGATAATAAGTTTGTCTGTATTCTTCCTACTAGGTAGTGTCTAGAAATGATCACAGTACTCCATATGGCACTGAACAGGGGAGCGTAAAGGTGAACCATCATCTCCTAATTCCTGGAAGCTAGCTCTCTTAAGATGATTCCGAAGACTGGGTTGTCTTTTCTTTGCCTACCATACTATGCTGTTGATTATCTTAATTTGCAGTCCACTGAAATCCCTACAAATCAATCAATCTTTATCAAACTGTTCTCCCTAGGGATATGCTCTCCCTATATGTATTAGTCTTGAAAATCAGGGGTTCTGCTCCTCTGCACTGAATTCCCTTTCCTTCAGTTTCATCCCACACCCTGGACTATCCTCTTCACATTCTGACAATCCCCTTCCTTGTTCCTCCATGGGAATTACCATAGAACCAGGTGTGCCCTCAAACCAGGTGCCTCTTCTCTCTCCTGGACCAGTCCTATCCTGCTTCAGTCCCTGCTTCAGTCCCAATCCTTCACTTTCACTGCTTCCCTCCCTTATATCTGGGAAGTTATAGATCATAAGATTTCAACCTGAAAGGTACTTTCAAGAGCATGAAGCCCAGATTCCTGTTTTTTTTTTAACCAATTCTGAGCTGAGGTCCAGAGAGGCTGAGCATCTTGTGTTAGCTTAGACAAGTTATAAAGTAGAAGCTGACTCATTCAAACACCCCTCCTCCTCCCTTTTGTCTCCAAACTCAGTGCTACCTCCCAATCTCTGGACTGGGGGCCAGCAAAGGAAATAAAATTGATTACTGGATTTGGGGTTAAACTACATAAAGAAAAATGGGTCTTATGGTGCTGGTCAATGAAAATGAATCTCTCTGGATGTTTGTGTTTGAAAACAAAAGCCTCCATCAACCAGGCAATATTCTGTTTGAGCAGGGGCTTCCTTTCTCCCCTGGTCACTTGGTCACCAAGATTCTCTTCCCCTTAACTTCCCCATGATTCCTTTTCATACCTCTTAAATTGAAACTGTCCTTCCCTTTCTAATTTCCAATTCTTTGCTTCTTCAGCCCTGCTAGGGCTTCTGAATCTCCTATTTCTATCCATCTGCTTTGCTTCAGCCCATAACTGGAAAAGATTTGCAATTTCCACTCATTGCTCTCCAAGTTTTGTCCTCTGGGGCCAAACAGAGCTGTTCACACATTAGCATTTCAAATACTTGGAGACTACTATAACATGCTCCTCTCCCACCACACACACACACACACACACACACACACACACACACACACACACACTCCCCTATTCTCCAGGTTCAACGTTCCCCAGTTCCTTCAATTGATTTCATATGCCATATTATCAAGAACCTTCATCCCCTGATTTCATTCTACTGAAAAATCTCCCAACTTTTCAATGCGAAATTATAAACAATGGTGCCTGGAACATCTGGAATACAAGATGTTCTGAATAAGGAAGACTACACTGAAATTATCAAGCCTTTCTTGATGGGAAGTTATGCCCCACTCACCTCATGCAGGCCAAGAATACATTAACTATTTAAATCGCCATATTCTTCTTTTGATACATATGGAACCTGTTGTTGTTGAGTCATTTATTCCTGACTCTTCATGACCCTGTGAATCATACTATCCATAGGGTTTTCTTGGCACAGATACTAGACTGGTTTGCCATTTCCTTCTCCAATGGATTAAGGAAAACTGAGGTTGTGACTTGCCCAGGGTCACACAGCTAATAAGTATCTAGTATCTAAGGCCGAATTTGAACTCAGGTCTTGACTCCATGCACAGTGAGTCACCTGGGGGCCTCATATTGAGTTTACATCCACTAAAACTGTCAGACGCTTTCCTGGTCAACAGCAGTCCATCTACATGGATGTGCTCACCATGAGGAACCAGGGCAGTCTGCTTCTTCACTGTGGACCCTAAACCTTTTCTCATTTATCTCCTATTCTGGGATTCCCTCTCCACATCTGGCTTCTCTCCTTCTACCTCCTCTTCCTGCTGTTTGCCCAGAACCAGGTGCCATTTTAAAACAGGAAGCTTTTCCTTTCTTCCCTGGCCCCAAGTTGAGAGGTCAATGGGCTTCCGCAACCTAAGGCAGTTTTGATAACCCACTGTTTCCTTCACCTCTGTTCTCCATCTCTGGGAAACTTTGGATCATATGATTTAGGGACCTCAGAGTCCATGTAATCCACCCCCTTCATTGAGCAATTAAATAACTCACCCGAGTCAAGACAAATGGAGTATCCCAGCAGCATCACCACCGCGGTATAATAAGCAACAGAAGATTCAAACCCCTCTTCTCGTTCCAAATTCCAGGGCTCTTTCCTGGTTTTCCCTGAAAATGTAACTTTCCCCCTTGGACTAGGAGCTAGTAAGGATTGGGAGTGTTTGAGGCTAAGCAGACAAGAAATTGTGGTTTGTGCTTTGAGGGAGCATGGGGAGAGAATAATTGATAAGAAGGAAGCAAGTAGTTGGACTTTACTGTGCTGGCCTATGCAAATTAACCTACCCAAATGCTGAGCAGCCCCAACCAACAGATCTATTTGACCATGGGCTCCTTCTTTTTCCCTTGGTCACCATTTCTCCATGTCCTTTTATCTTTTATGTTAGGCCCTTTCACATCTCTGAAACCACCAGCCACCTTTCTGCTCTATTTCTGCCTTTCTGGCTTCACCTCTTCCAGTTCTCCTAAATTCCATTTCTGCTGATCTGGCTTGCTTTCAATGTGGCCCATTGAGATTTTCGTCCCAGAAAAAGGTGGAATGAGATGCTCAGTGCTGCATATTGTTGATTCTCACCTAGGATCATTTGAGCAGTTTCCATCTCATTCCTGATGACCATCAGGCTTCAATGCTGAGGTTTCCTCAGGCTGGCAGATGGGAAAAAGGTGAGCCTTCATCTCTCAGTGGACCCCAGTGTCAAAGAGGAGTGATAGAGACCAAGTATGAAGGATTGGGTTGGGAACTACTCAGAAGTTTCCAGGTTGAAGACCTGAGTCCTCTGTTAGGGTGTGTTATGAGGGTCCCCCAACAAAGTTACTTTCAGGTTCAGATGAGATCAGGTTTCCATGTTTACCACTTCTTTCACAGTGGAGGATGCTTAAGATACTGAGATCATAGAAGCTCAGAATCAGAGAAGGCTCAGAATTGGAAGGAATCTCAACTGCCCTGAGTTGAGGAATCACTGAAAAGGAATCACACATAACCAACAAATACTTATCCAGCCTTCACTTGGAAATCTGCTTTGGGAGGGGTAACCCATTACCACCTAAGACAGTCTATTGCATATTCAGATAGTTTTAATAATTAGGAGATTTATCTTGTCATTCAGCCCAAATTGGCCACTTAAAATTTTTTTTCTCCTTTCTCCTAGTTAAACCCTCTGGGGAATCTAGAGTTTCTCTTTCCTATCAGAGCCTTTTATGCATGTACTTGAAGAGGATTATCATGTTTTTCAGAGTCATCTCAGATTCAATATTCCAGGCTCCTTCAGCTAAGTCTCCAATGACATAGGCTCAAGGATCTTCCCCCTTCCTGGTTTCCCTCCTCCTGAACACTCTCCAGTTTTTCACTATTCTTCCCAAACAGTGGTGCTTAGAACTGAACAGAATAAGGAAGACATACTTTGAGTAGGCAGTGTCTAGGGGAAATATGAATGCCTTTTTCCTGGAAGTTATACCTCTCTTAATGCAGCTCAAAATCCCATTCATTTTTTTGGCTGCCATATCAAGCTGCTGATACCTCTTGGGCTTGTATTTTATTACAATCCCCAGATATTTATCATATTTCTCTTTCCATGTAGGTGGAGATATTCCTCCCATGTATCTCAACCTTTGCTTCTTCAGAGGCAATCCCTTTCCTTTTCTTCCCTCATTCTGTTGTTACAAGAATTTCCTGTCCCTTTTCATACTCTTCCTCTACCACAATCGCCATAGAACTAAGCTACCCTTCAAACCATTGGTCTATCCTATTCCTCCCCTAGACCTCACTTTTTGGGTCAATGCTCATCTTTAATTTGCCTTAACCACAACTACCCTTTCTTCCAATGGCAATCCACTGCTTTCATTACCCTTGTTATCCATGGAGGAAAAGATTTAGATCACAGAATCTAAATGAGACCTAGATTTAGTCTAACCCCTTCATCATATGGTCTTACTCATTGTTCTCTTCTCCCCAACTCAAATAAGCCACTCAGTTTTTCAAACCCCTTCTTCATCACTGCTCCATCTCTTCTAATTTTCCCATTTCTCCCCCATTTTCCCTCCTCCTAATGCTACCCATGTCCTAATTTTTCTCTCAGAAAAGGCACAATAATATGCCCACCCATAGCTGTCTCTGCCTCTCACCTGCAATCCTCAGGGCAGCATCCATCTCAGCCCTGGTGAAGAAGACTGACCCAGGCTATTGGATGCCAAAAGTCAGCATTATCTTCCAGAGTACACCTGAGACACAAAGAACAGAGGCAAAGCATGACAGATTAGGGATAAATTACTCTGAAATTTCCAAGGTAGGAAACCTAAGACATCTGGAGACAGAACGTCTACACAACCAAGAGAGCTACCTCAAGCTCAGATGACATGAGACCATCTCAAGGACCTGGCCCCTTTCAAGTAACAAGCTGATCTCCTGGGACACTGCAACAACAGAATCTCAGAAGCCCAGAATCCTATAAACACAAAATCCCAGATATATTCCCAACTAGCTGTTTTTTTTTTTTCTATCAATAAGGCCTCCAGTATGACAGAATCTACTGCCTCCTGTGGCAGCCCATTTCCATCTTTGGATAGCTGACAACATTTCATGTTTGTGAAGGGCCACTATGTCACATTTCCCCCATCTTCTTTCTTATGGGCCTAACATCCCCAGATCCTTGAACTGACCCCCATATGGACCAGTAAGGTCACAAGGGCATGAGGACTTGTATTCTCAGTTTCCTCTTCTAGCAATTATGCAGTTTTTCAATCTTCTTAATAAACCATGGTACCTAAAACTGAGCATAGTATTCTGGATATGCTCTGAGGAGGACAAGATTATCAGTTCCTCTTTGCTGGAAGCTATATTCATCTTAATTAAGCCCAAGATTACATTACCTTTTCTGATTGTCAACTATATGTGTGTGTATATATGGTTTGACCCTTACTACTATCACCAAAGAATCAGGTGACCCTTCAAACAAGGTGTCTTTTCCTCTACTTTATGGGTCAGTAGTCTGTGACCTCATGCTTCAGTCATTAATGACCTCGACTCTTCATTATAATGTCCCTAGTTCCCTCATTTCTATTTTCCATGTCTGTGAAGCTTAATTCATAGGGTCAAGTTAAAAAATGTAGAGGCATATAACCCAACCCCTCAGTGTATACCTGCCTCCTGAGGCCCAGGGGTTAAGTAACTTGGCTTAGGTCACACAAGTAATAGATAGCAACTTCATTCATCTGAATCCAAAGGTCAGTGAGGTTTCCCAATTCTCCCTCAAAATGCCACTGCCCTTCACACTTCTTGTTGGTCAATCATTTGTCGTGTCCAGCTCTTCATGATCTCATTTTGGGTCTCCTTTGCAAAGATAGTGGAGTGGTTCACCATTTCCTTCCACAGTTCTTTTTGTAGGTGAGGAAACGGAGGCAAACAGGGTTGTGACTTGCCCAAGGTCATCTAACTGCCCTTTGCTTTATACTAAGAGCTAATAATTGGGTTGAGTGGGTTTGAAGCCATGTTGATAGAAAAGAGAAGAGATAACAACAGGTAATGGTTTGTGTCTAAGGCAGTGACACAGTGGATAGTGTGCTGGGCCTGGAGTCAGGAAGACTCCTGTTCCTGAGTTCAAATCTGGACTCAGACACTTACTAGAGTGTGACCCTGGGCAAATCATTTAACCTTATTTGCCTCAGTTTCCACATCGGTAAAATGTACTGGAGAAGGGAATGGCAAACTTCTCTAGTATCTTTGTCAAGAAAACCAGTCCATAACTGAAATGACTGAACAACAACAAATGGTTTGTGTCTAGGAGGTCAAAGAAGGCAAGAAGTAGGGAGCTTAAACTGAAGGGTCTTCATGGTGCAAGCCTATGCAAATAAGCCACCCCAAATACTTACCTTGGCAAAAGATTTCCCCAAACAACAGGCAGATTTATTTCTGTAAATGAGGCTTCTTCTTCTCCTGAGACAGCATTTCTCTGTACCCGTCTTTCCTGTTCTTCTCCTTCACACATTTTAAATGGAAACTTACCGTTCTTTCCAATTTCTCCCCCAACACCCTTTACTGGTTTAACTCTTCTCTTGCTCTTCCTACTTTTCCCCACATGTCTGGCTTCCAATGCTACCATTTTCATTTTCCTAGAATTTCCAGAAATGCACAATCATCTGCCATCTGTCTTTCCCTGACTCTCACCTAGGAACCTCAGGGCAGCATCCATCTTAGTCCTAATAATCAGCAAAGTTCAAGCACTGACTAGAATGTGTGGCAGGTTGTTGAGGATGAAGGTTGCAGGTGGGGATAAGGGGGACACTCAGGGTCCATTTCTCAGTGTATTCCTGAAACACAGAGGAAAAACAAACACCAAACAAGACCTGAGGCCTCTGATCATAATTGGTGACATTAGCTTCAACCAGAAGAGGTATTCTCAGGTTCAAATGAGTTGAGAAGACCCCAAGGGCCCCAGCCTTTATCACAGAGGAAGCTGGTTGCATTACTTTTATCCAAGAATATCAGCATCACAGACTCTCAGAATTAAAAGGGGCCTCTCAGTGGTCATCTAGTCCAACCCATACCTGTAAAAGAATTCCCCTACACCAGGAGTGGCCTCAAGACCACATATGGCCCTCTAGGTCCAACAAATCCCCTTAATAAAAGGATTTATTTGGTAAGTTATCCTCCCTTGCCCTACACCACACCAGCAAGTGGTTATTCAGATTTTACTTTGAAGACTTCCAGTGAGGAGGAGTCTTTTCCTTAAGACATCCCCATTCAGTTTTTTATAGAAAAGTTTTCCATGATATCTAGTCAAAATTGGTCCATTTGTAACTTTCCCTTATTCTTCCTAGGTCTTCTTTCTGGGGCCAGAACTGCCATAATTTCCACTCCAAATGGCAGCATTTCAAGTATTTGAAGTCTACTTACACTGTATCACATTTCTTCCTGTCATCTCTTCTCTGGATTCTAATATCTCCAGTTATTTCATCTGAGCTACATATGGAATGGTCTCAATGCCCTTTACCTTCCTGGGTTCCCTCCTTTGGACACTCTCTGATTTTTCCATGTCCTTCCTAAAGTATAGTGCCTAGAACTGGCTCTTTAAAGTTACCACTAATCTCTTAATTGACAGATTGACAGATCTAATGGCCTTTTCTCAAGCCTCATTGTTCTTGACTTCTCTGAAGCCTTTGGCATCATCAGTTATCCTTTTTCCTTGGATAGTCTCTCCTCTATAAGTTTTATAGCATTATTTTCTCCTGTTTCTACTCCTGACTTTCTGACTTTTCCTTCTCAGTATCCTTTGAGAAATCTTCATACAGATGTCATCAACTAACCATGAATGTTCCCCAAGGCTTTGTCTGAGGCCTTCTGTCCCCTCTATACTATTTCAGTTGGACCACGGCTTAAACCCAGATAACTCTGGCTCTAATTGATTAGCCAATAAGTCCCAGTCCAACACCCTACTTGGTCACTGTTTGGGCCTTGATGGCTCAGAATGAATGTAAATAGCAATTGTGTCTGTTTTGGCCAGAAACGCTGAGAGTCTTTCCCTCCAAGATTGATTTTTTAAAAATCCCCTTCTCCCCTACTCTCCTGTAGGGCAAGATACCCAATTTAGAATGTATGTGATTCCTTCCCTAAGCCAAATTCAGTGAGAGTAAGGTTGACCCATTCCCTTTTTGCCTTCATGTTCTTCCCTTCCATTGTAACAGTTATCCCTTGCCTCTTCTGTATGAGATAATTAACCCCATTCTGTCTCTCCCTGTCTCCTCTCATTCTATTCCTCTCCCACCTCTTAATTTCACCTTTTAAAATATCATCCCATCCTAGTCAATTGATCTTGTGCCCTCTGTCTATGTACACATATATACACACACTTACATATATATTCATATGCTTGTATACCCTCTTATATAGACATACATGTATGTATACATACATATATACATACATACATACACACACATACATATATATATAAATATGTATCTATACACATTTATATTCCCATCACTTATCCTCATACTGACAATAGTTTCATAAGTTACAATTGTCATTTTTCCATGTTGGCATGTAAATAGTTCAGCTCTGATAAATTCCTTATGATTTCTTTTCCACGTTTACCTTCTCATGCTTCTTATGTTTGAATGTCAAATTTTCTATTCAGTTCTGGTTTTTTCCTCAAGAATGCTTGAAAGTCCTCCACCTCATTGAATGACATACTTTCCCCTGAAACAGTATTCTCAGTTTTGCTGGGTAGGTGTTTCTTGGTTTTAATCATAGCTCCCTCAATCTCCGGAAGATTATTTGTTTTTTTACTAAAAAGAAGCTATTTTTTGCCTCATTTCTTACCCAGCCTTAATCAATGAATAAGTGTTGCTTTAGTCAAATTGAGACCTGGGAGAGACTTTAGCTTAAAAAGGTCAAGGTCTCCCACTGCATCTGGGGCCATCTCCAGTCATCTTTAGCTATATCTCACCACTGGACCCAGATGGCTCTGGATGAGAAAGTGAGGCTGGTGACTTTGCAGGGCCCTACCTCACCTACCCGTATCACCCTCCTGATGTCATGGACCTCTTCAAGAACAAAGGACAAACAACATTTCACTTGGTAATCTCATCAATTTCCATGGGTTGAAGTACATCATCTCTAAGTAGGTGATTCTCAGACCTACATCCAGCCGATCTCATTAGCCTTTTGGATGTCTGGAATGTCAGGTAGGCATCTCAAATTTAAAATGTTTTATAGTGGAAAACATTCTATTTCCCCTCATATTTTCCATTCTACCCAACTTCCCTATTACTATCAAGGGCAATAAGAGTTGCTCAGACTCAAAACCTTTCTATCATTATCATATCTTTACTTTCATTCACCCCACAGTTATTTTTTTTTGTCAAGTCCTCTCATTTCGACCTTCATATTTGTCCTTTTCTCCATACTTCTCCATCATGTTTTGCCCTCCAGGTTCAACATCCCAAATTTCCCCAACTGATCCTCATCTGGCATAGTCTCAGGGACCTCTGTTCACCTAGTTGCCTTCCTCTGTACACTTCAAATTTTCAATATCTTTCCTAAAATGTTGTGTCTATAACCAAACACAATAAATGCTCTGGATTGGTCTGAATAGCACAGAGTCCTCCCATCTTTCCATACTGTCTCCTTTTAGGGGCAGTTGGATAGAGTGTTGAACCTGGAGGAAGACCTGAGTTCAAATGTGATGTCAAACACTCGGGCAAGTCACTTAGCCTCTCTCTGCCTCAGTTTCCTCAACTGCAAAATGAAGATTATAATATCACTTACCTTCCAGGATCATTATGAGGATGAGATGAGATCATATTTCTAAAGTGCTTTGCAAGCCTTAAAGTTCTATAACAATTCTAGCCAGTCTTATCATCACCATTACTACTATTGTTATTATAATGCTAGGCTGTTTGGTCTAAAAGCATAACCTCTGTGGAGTGGAACATGCCAAGCAGAAGTTAGGGCAAAAGATTCAAAAGCAGCAGACCTGAGACCTCAGAAGAAATGTGATTTGGGGTTCAACCAGGATAGCCACATCCAACATAGACAGCCTCAAATTTTTGAAGATCTCAAGGGTCCTACCCTATGGCTCAATGGAGATTTGTTGCCTAGGATGTTTCCACAATAGAATTTCTGACTCATAGAACCTCAGAGTTGGAAGGAGCCTTGGTGGCCATCTAGGCTGGCCCATAACTTCAAAAAGATTCCCTTTACCACATACCCTAAAAATGGTTATTCAGACTTTGCCTAAAAGCCTTCGATGAAAGAATCAACTACCTCCTAAAGCAACCCATTTCACTTTTGCAGAATTCTAATTGTTAAGGACATTTTCCCCCTTACACCCAATCCTAATCAGCCACTTTTCAATTTCCTTGCTTCTAATTTTGCCATCTGTGGCCAAGCTAAACTCATCTAATCCCTCTTTCACATGAAAACTTTTCAAGTACTTGAAGAAAGGTATCTCACATTTCCCAGTCTTCCCTTCTTAATGTTTCCAGTTCCTTCAATGGATCCTCATATAACATGATCTTAAAGACCTTCAGGCTTTCTTTAGGATTTGCAATGTCTTCACTAAACAGTGGTGCCTACATCTGAATATAATACTCCAGATGTGGCCTATGCGGGGCAGAGGGAAGCAGACTATCTATGGAAGATGCCTCTCAAAATCAATCAAAAGCATTTATTAGTGGCTGTGTGCCACTTGGCTGTGCCCTGGGCATACAAAAGCAAAAGAAAAAACACACCCGAAGCCTAAAGAATATTAAGTTTCTTGGCTGTGATATCATGCTGCTGTTTTTCCCAGGTTATGTTTCAAACAAACTGCTCTCTACATGGGTGGGCTCCTCATATATATCAACCCTGAATCCTTGGGCCTCTACTTCTTCACAGCAATCATCTTCCTCTTCTATTCCTTCTCTCACGCCACCTTGTCCTCTCCATACCTGGTCTGTTCCATCTCATATCACCCTACCAGCATTGCTACTCAACCAGAGGCCCATTCAAGATAGCTGCCTGTTCCCTTCTTGCCTTGCATCCTTCTTGTGGGGCCAGTGGTCTCCCTTGACCATGACCCTTTATTTTATTTTGTTATCCCCTGTTTCCTTCATCTCTGTTCCCTGTACCTGGGAAGCTTTTAATCATAAGAGCACAGATGAAGAGTTGGAAGGGACTTTGGATCTCCCTTCTTTCCCAACCTTGTGTCATTTCTTGCCCTGATCCACTTGCTGGAGAAAAAACAAAACAAAACAAAACAAAAATAGCGTGCAGAGTATCTCTGGAAAGCATAGGAAAATGTTTTGCATGATTTCACATTGTAACTGATATCACATTGCTCTCTTTTGCAGTGGTTGGAAGAGGGACAAGAGGGAGGTAGAGAATTCAGAACTCTAATATATAATAAATAAATACATGTGTATATATGTGTATGTGTGCGTGTATGTGTATACATATATACATACACACTTTAGAAAGAAATTGCGTTGGAGTTGAGCCACTCAGTGTCTCCTGGTGACTTATTAGGGATCTTTACCAAATTTACAAGGGGGAACCTTGCAAACTCAGCATCTTTTCTCCATCACATTCTAAAAGGCTACAGCTACAAAACCTTCACAGACAAACATTGTCATGGTAGTGTTTTTTAGCAACAGTAATGCAGAATTTTAAAAATAGAAGTGCTTGGTCTCTGGGCCCAAAATACTCATTTTTATTTTGAGCTTATGGGTATCTAAGTTTGGGGAGAAAAAATTGACTTATATAGTCCCCAACAATTGTATATATTGCACAGTGTTGTAATGCATATGAAATATGTTTTTAAAAATAAAGCCAGTCATTTGCAAGCACATGTTGGATTAGAAGAGATTGCTACAGAGTTAAATATTTATGTACATTGATCCTTGTTGCAGAGACAGTGAAAATTATGTTGGAAGGATTATAGAAGATCATAGAATTGAGAGTTGGGAAGGAATTTGGAGAGCATGAAGAACAATAAAATGAGATAATATTTATAAGACACTTAGCACAGTGCCTGGCACATAGTATGCACTTGATAAATGCTTGTTCTCTTCTTTGTCTCCTTCTAACTCGCTCATTTCACAGAAGAGGAAACAGACCCAGAAAGGCCAAGTGATTTGCCCACAGTCACACAGAGAAAAGAGTAAGTGCCAGAATTTGAAATGAGTTTCTCTGACTCCTCATCTAAGGCTGTCTCATCGCTTTACCACATTTGCTTTTTTTAAAGAAAAAGCAATGCAACAAGACCCAATAATTCAGTTTTTATCCACCATAATCCTTACTTTGTCGTTATTTTCTGCTTTGCTTATACCTGACATTATTTCTCAAATTGGACTGGTAAGAATGTGTGGGAATATCTTTGTGATCATTGGGCTTTTTATTTTCTGAATTATCTCATCCCTACTGTTTTCAGTAGAACTGTATTCTCATGTATAAAGGTCATTTTCAATTCTATTCCTGCTTTCAAGGGCATTATCAATTCTGCCCAACTTGGTTTTATTTGAAAACTTAATGAACATCTGCTCACTTCCATACTTCAAATCACCAAGAAGATATTAAATGTTAAACCCTGTAGGACATCATGCAATGTATTGCCTGTCATTGACAAGTTCCAACAAAGTGTGTACCTATATAACAAGAACACCGTCTGGACCACATCTTCCTTGTTTGTTGAAAAGAAAGCCAGATCACTTCAATCTATTGCTTCTCCCTTATCTCTAAGACCCGTCACTCTATCACAGAAGGAACTTAAATTGGTCTGCCAGTTTGCTCTTCCCAAAGCTACGTTGGATGCTATTCAGTTTTACTGTGATGGTTGCAAATAGACTTAAAAAAAAAAAAAGGAACTCAGGCTAGTCTGCTCTCTGGTACTGAAGTTATTAACCTGTTCTTGTTCATCCTCGGCTTCCAAAGAAAACCAATGACGTCATGAGGATGATGTCTTTGACTTGTGTGTGAACTGTTGATGATGAGGATGATCTTAGTCTTCCATTCTTAAAGAGGACCAATGATAAACAGGAGGGTGATGTCTTCACTTGCAAGTGAATTAAAGCTATGTGATGCAGTTGCACAAAGTCACCAGCCTCAGTCTTTCTTCCAGAGTACCTGACATTAACCTGACCTATTTCTAATATCCAAGGTCATCCTATTTCCTTTTTTCTAAAGCAAATCCTGTGTTTTCTCTCCTTAATTTCTTAGATGCTTACCTTGCCAAGATACTGCGTTTGGTCAAGATGGAAACACTGGTGGTAATTATGAGTTATTAAAAGAAAGGCTTAATGGAGAGAGTGCTGGATTTTATAGTCTAGGTTCCAGTCCCAACTAGGACACTGGTTATTTCCCACCAGTCCTATCAGACGGTTGTTGTTCATGTCTGATTCTTCATGATCCTGTATGGGATTTTCTTGATAAAGATACTGGAACCATTTGCCAGTTCTTTGTCCAGTGGATTAAGGCAAAGAGAGATTAAGTGACTTGCCCAAAGTTATGCAGCTAGTGTCTGAAGCTGGATTTGAAGTCAGATTTTCCCAACTCCAGGCCTAGGGCTCTATCCACTGAGCCATCTAGCAGCTTCCTCCTATCAGTACTTTTCTGCAAACTCAAATTCTCCCCTAGCTAACCCTCAGGTTTCAGTTCAGTTCATGGTGAATTTCCTGGTTGCGAGTGCCACAGAAGTAAACCAGGTCAGTTAGGTTTATGTTGCTGCTTTGAGTCTAATCCTGCTCAGAAATGCAATATTGGGGTGCCTCAGGGTTGGGGTTGATACTCTGTGAGAAGTGACTGGATTTTCTGGGAGATGGAAACAGGAGAAGAAAAAATAGTTGGCTTTTTTGGCCATTCCTTGAGTTCTTACTGTAAAGAGAATTGCATTAGAACACCTTTTTAGAAGGCTCTTACTGTGTGTGGTAATGAAAGATTTACGGTCCCTCTCATGGTGTGAACGCACAGCTGCTGTGGAAGCTGGGCCTGCCCTCCCCTCTCAATCATGTCAGGCAGAGCAGAGGCATTAGCTTTTCATGATCTTCTGATGTCTCTCCAAAGAGATGCCTTTGTTTGAAAGAGTCTGGAAGTGTTTTTCCTTTTTGGTCTTCTCAACTTTTAAAGGTGCCTCTCATTCTCCTTTCACATGTTGAGATAATAACTCACAGTTTCACAATGCTTCCTGACTCACAGACTGCCTTTCTTAGAACTCTATGAGTTGGGTAAGCAATGCATTATCATTCCCATTTTAGAGATGAGAAAGGTAAGACTCAGTATGGCTAAGTAATTTGTGCATGGCTGCACTACTAATTACAGGATGAAGCTTGCTTGTAAGGCAAATATTTAACAACCAGCTCTCTGGATTAAAATATAGCTTAACATGCTTTAAATTTAATCTTCATTATTGACATTAATTATCACTCTCTTAATTAATAGAACAAAAAATTAAGCCCTGGCTTGTAACATTTGCCAGTTTTGGAGATGTAAATGCTCACACTAAAATTTTAACAATCAGTTCTTGGCTCTAGAAGACCCATGGAGCTAAGATTCAAAGGCAGGCCTCCTCTATACTTTCCCCGCACACAATCCTGCTACTTGGTGCATTAGAGATATTTGTGGGTTATTAGACTGTAAGGTGCTAGAGGTCAGGACTAAGTTTTGTACAGCCTTATTAGGTCTCTGACAACAACCTCCTTGACTTAGCACACAGCCAGTGCTCAAACAGTATTTGGTGACTGAATATCCAAAGATGGATGGGGATATTAAGTTTTTCAGCATGTTCCTATGGAAGGAGCACTAGTAGATTAGAGTTAAGAGACAGACCTAGGTTCATATGCCCAATGGCCATAAAAAAGTGCATACCCTTCAACCCAGCAATACCACTTCTAGAACTGTATTCCAAAGAGAGCATATAAGTGGGAGGAGGACTTGTATGTACAAAAATATTGATAGTGGCTCTTTTTGTGGCGGCAAAGAGTTGGAAATCAAGGGGATGCCCTTCAATTGGGGAATGGCTAAACAAGTTGTGGTATATGAATGTAATGGAATATTATTGTGCTATAAGAAATGAGGAGCAGACAGAGTTCATAATAACCTGGAAAGACTTATATAAACTGATGTTGAGTGAGGGGAGCAGAACCAGAAGAACATTGTACACAATTACAGACACATCGTATCTGTGATGACTGACTTTGATAGACTGGGTTCCTCTCAGCAATGCAAGGGTATAAGACAACTCCAAAGGACTCATGATGGAAAAGGCCATCCACATCTAGAGAAAGAATTACAAAGTCTGAATACAGATTGAAGCAAACTATTTGTTCTTTTTCTTTTTTCATTTTGTTTTGCCTCTTCTTCCCCATTATTCATCCCATTGGTTATAATTCTTCTTTACAATTTTACTAATATTTAATGTGAAGGTGGGGGGAGAAAATTTGGAACTCGAAAACTTGTGGAACTGGGGGTGGCTAGGTGGCACAGTACATAGAGCACTAGCCCTGGAGTCAGGAGGACCTGAGTTCAAATCCGACCTCAGACAGGTAACACAAAAACTAGCTGTGTGACCTTGGGCAAGTCACTTAATCCCAACTGCCCCTCCAAAAAGCAAAAAAAATTAAAAATTAAAAAAACTTGTGGAACTGAATGTTGTAAATCAATAATAAATAAATTTTTTTTAAAAAAGAAAAAGAAAAATTGACTAATGAAATTCTGAGATCTCTAAGAAATATGGTACTGGATGTGCTATATATTTTTTGAGAATTCATTAATTTGTTTTTTTGCAATAAAGAACAAAATAAAACTACCATAAAATAAAAAGAAAAAAGAAACATAGGTTTACATTCAGGATTTAATATTCATTAGCTGTGTGACCCTGGGTAAGTCACTTCATAGCTCAGCCTCAGTCTCTTCAATGTTAAAAGGAGGAGGTTGGATTAGATGATCGCTAAGGGCTCTTGAAGCTACAGATCCAGCAAATATATTAAAGGGGTTACTTCCTAGATGTGATATTTTCTTTGAAGAGAATAAGTCTTTCTCTCAAACAAGATAAAACCTAACAGAAAAAGGGGCTATAGGGACTTTCTTCAAATGGTCTTTAAAAAAATAAAACTATAAACAGAGAAAAATCCCCTTTTCAACTGAGGTTAAATATAGAAAGTTTTCAACTAGGGGAAATTTTGGAGATATTTCTGAATATTAAGAGATGTCATTAGGCTAATAATTTGCATCTGTTGACTCAAAGGATCATAGGACCACAGATTTAGAGTTGGAAGGTCACCTACTCTAACACCTTGCTTCACAGATCTGAGATTATTACCCATATCTTCTAACTCCAAGTCCAGAGTTTTTTGTTTCTTTATTCTCTCTCCTCTTTATTATGTATGTGGCCAAAAATCTGTAAAATACTGGTATTTTGGATTTAACTAATTTGTCAAAGTGATGATAACATTTCAAAGAAATGCCAGACAATGCCACCAGAGGGTGATAAACTCATCTGAACTGCTGCATCCAGAGGAGTTTAATTTTTAGTGAGTTGTATTAAAATCACAGAATATGTTAGAGAAGAGGAAATTAAGGTCTAGAGAGAGTGACTCTATCAAATTGTTGTTTTGAGAGAAATAGAAAAATATGGATGTGAAACAAATCTCAATTATTGTTTTGGGGAATTTAGCGATACTTCTATGTTGGAAAACTAATACCAAAAATGTTAAAGCAATCAGGTCTGAAAAGGCATCCTTATATCTGCAAAGAGTACCTCCCTGAGAAACCAGATTATAACCATATTTGATTATTTAGGTACTAAACAAGAAACCTAGGATAGGAAACCTAGAAGAGTTCAATGTAGGGTCTAATTGGATTACAAGTGACTTGAATGAACACTGGATTCTTTCCTTAATTATAGATATGATATAGAACAAAAGTTTTACTGTAAGAGAATGCAAGGTATTTATGGCTGCAGATATAAAGGAGAAAAGGGGGGAGGGAAAGGGGAATGAAGTCAAGAATTGGGAGGGAAGAGAGAAGGGGGAAGGAAGGGATAGGGAGGAGAAAGGGAAAAGGGATGAAGGGAGAAAAAGAAGGAGGTAGGAAGAGTGGGGAGGGAGAGGTGGAGAGAAAGGGAGAAGGAAAGGAGGGGGGAAGAGAGAGAGAGAGAGAGAGAGAGAGAGAGAAAAGGAGGGAGGGAGGGAGAAAAAGAGAGAAGGAGAGAGAGGGGGAGAGCACTTACCTGGCTCTTTTATGATCTGTCCCCTTCAATATGAGCTGACTAGGCAGTTAAAAGACTAAAATCTGCACAGTAAGATGTCCTTAAGGCCTGGTCTGAACATAGCCCTCAGAGGCACAGAATTGATAGCAATGGACTTAGCAGGGGTAGGTTTCTATCCCAACCAAGAAGTGATCTGAACTAAGAGCCTATTGTGTGTCCAATTTGGTGCCAGGTATTAGAGATGCCAAGAAGTTCCTGCCCTCGGGGCACTTCCAATTAAGCTGGGGACCCGGGCATGTACATAAGAAGACAGACAACAGTACAACAAAAGCCTCCTCTAAGGGCCAGGTGAGAGACACTGAAAGAAGTAGCTAAGGATGCTGTGTTGAAGTGGATGAATTGTCAGACTTGAGGTGAAGAGAGAACTGGATTCATATGCCTGCCACCTGAGATACTTCCTGGCTCTATGACAATGGGCAAGAGACTAAACATTTCAAAGCCTCAGTTTCCTTGTCTGTTAAATGAGGAAAAATAATACCTAACACTCATAGGAGTGTTAGGAAGCTCAAGGGATAATGCACACAAAGCACTTTGAAAATGTTATAGTCCTATACAGATGTGAACTACTATTGTACTAAGTTCTACTGGGAGAGGGAGAGGTGGCTGGAGGCTAAGTGAGTTAGGACTGAGTTTTTGGAGGAAGCGAGACTTGAGGTGATCTGGAAGGACAGGATAGGATTTAGATGATCAGAAATGTAGAAAGACCTTTCAGGTACAGAAACTAGGGAAAATAAAGAGTTTGAGCCAGGAACGGGTGTGGTCTATTTGGAGAGCAATATTTGGACGGGAATATTGCAGAGGGAGAGTAACTGGAAATAAATTTCAATCTAATCAAAGAATATTTGAATTGGAAGGGACCTTAAAAATGATCTATTTCAAGGGCTCTTTATCTGTGGTCTATGAACCTTTTTTTTTTTTTTTTTTTTTTTTTTGCTCTTTGGAGGAGAGAAGGATTAAGTTACTTGAGGGTTAAGTAACTTGCCCAAGGTCACATGGCTAGTAAGTGTTAAGTGTCTGAGGCTAGATTTGAACTCAGGTACTCCTGACTTCAGGGCTGGTGCTCTATTCACTGTGCCACCTAGCCGCCCCATGTGAACTTTTTTAAAAAAATATTTTTATAATTTCGATATAACTGTTTTCTTTGGAATCCTATGTATTTTAGTTTGTGCATTTATAAACATCCTGAGAAAACTAAATATCTAGCATCAAAAATGAAATGGGTAAAACCACCACCAATGAAGAGAAAATTAAAGCAATCATTATGAAATATTTTGCCCAATTATATGTCAATAAATCTGACAATCTGAGAAAAACTGATGAATTTTTATGAAAATATAAATTACCTAGATTAATAGATCAGGAAATAGAATGTCTAAATAACCTCATCTTAGAAAAAGAAATTGAACAAGGCAATAATCAATTCCCTAAGAAAAAATCCCAAGGATCAGATGAATTTACAAGTGAATGCTACCAAACATTTAAAGAATAATTAATTTCAATACTATATAAACTATTTGGAAAAATAGGTAGAGTCCTACCAAAGTCCTTTTATGACGCAAATATGGTGCTGATACCCAAACCAGGAAAAGCTAAAAACAGAAAGAAAAATATAGACCAATTTCCCTAATGAATAACAATGTAAAAAATTTTAACAAAATATGAACAAGGCAATTACAGCAATATATCACAAGGATTATACACTATGATCAGGTGGGATTTATACCAGGAATACAGGGTTGGTTCAATATTAGAAAAACTATCAACATAATTTGACTGTATCAATAACAAATCAACAGACATCATGTAATTATCTCAATAGATACTAAAAAAGCTTTTGACAAAACACAGGACCCATTCCTATTAAAAATACTAAAGAAAATAGGAAAAAAGGGCATGTTCCTGAAAATAAGTAGTATCTATCTAAAACCATTGGCAAGCATTCTCTGTAATGGGGATAAGCTTTCCCAATAAGATCACCCGAAGCAAGGATGCCCATTATCACCACTATTATTTAATGTTAGCTATAGCAAAAAGACAAGAAAAAGAAATCAAAGGAATTAGACTAGGTGGGGAAACAAAACTATCACTCTTTGCGGATGATATAATGGTATACTTAAGAAAATTCTAGAGAATAAACTAAAAAACTACTTGAAACAGCAAACTTTAGCAAAGTTGCATGATGTAAGTTAAACCCACAGAAATCATCAGCATTTCTTTATATAACCAACAAAGTCCAGCAGCAAAAGATAGAAAGAGAAATTCTATTTAAACTAACTGTAGATAATATAAAATATTTGGGAATCTACTTGCCAAGACAAACCCTGGAACCAAATTAACACAATTAAAAAATGCTTTTCATACAAATAAAGTCAGATCTAAAAAATTGGAAAAATATCAATTGCTTATGGGCTGAGCCAATATGATTAAAATGACAATTCTACCTAAGTTAATTTACTTATTCATTTCCATATCAATTAAACTATCAAAAATTATTTTACAGATCTTGAAAAAAAAATCAAAATTTTTCTGGAAGAACAAAAGGTCAAGAATATCAAGGGAATTAATGGGAAAAAATGCAAAAGAAGGTGGCCTAGCAATACCAGATCTCAAATTATATTACAAAGCAGTAGTCATCAAAACTGTTTTGTGCTGACTAAGAAATAGAGTGGTGGATCAGTGGACTAGTTTAAGTACACAAGACACAGTAGTAAATGACCATAGTAACCTAGTGTTTGATAAACCCAAAGGCACCAGTCTTAGGAATAAGAACTCACTATTTGACAAAATCTTCTGGAAAAAGTGGAAAACAATAGGGCATGAACTAGGTATAGATCAATATCTCATACCATATACAAAGATAAAGTCCAAATTGCCACATGATTTAAACATAAAGGGTGACATCATAAGCAAATTAGAAGAACAAGAAATAGTCTGCCTGTCAAATCTATGGAGAAGGGAAGAATTCATGATCAAACAAGAGATGGAGAGTATTACAAAATGTAAAATAGATACTTTGATTATATTAAATTAAAAAGCTTTTGCACAAATAGAACCATTGCAAACAAGATTAGAAGGAAAGCAGAAACAATCTTTACAGCAAGTGTCTCTGATAAAGGCCTCGTTTCTCAAATATATAAAGAACTGAGTCAAATTTATAAGAATACAACAAGCTAATCCCCAGTTGATAAATGGTCAAAGGATATGAACAAGCAGTTTAAGATGAGGAAATCAAAGCTATCTTTAGGGATATGAAGAAATGCTCTAAATCACTTTGATTAGAGAAATGCAAATTAAAACAGCTCTGAGGTACCACTTCACACCTATCCTATTGGCTAATATGATAAAAAAAAAGGGGGGGGGGAAGATAAAAATTGGAAAGGATGTGGGAAAATTGAGACACTAATGTATTGTTGGTGGAATTGTGAACTGATCCAACCATTCTGGAGAACAATTTGAATCAAACTGTGTATACCCTTTGATCCACTACTACCACTACTAGATCTGCGTCCCAAAGAAATCCTTAAAAAGGGAAAAGGATTTACATGTGCAAAAATATTTATAGTAGCCCTTTCGTTGTTGGCAAAATATTGGAAATTGAGGGGATGTCCATCAGTTGGGGAATGGCTGAGCAAGCTATGGGATATGAATGTAACTGAATACTATTGTACAATAAGAAATGATGAACTGGCAGGTTTCAGAAAACCTGGAAAGACTTGTATGAACTGATGCACAATGAAATGAGTAGAACCAAGAAAATACTGTATACAGTGTCAGCGACATTGTGTGATGACTCAGCTCTTTTCAGCAACACCTGATCCAAGACAATTTCAAAAGACTCACAAAGGAAAATGCCATCCACATCCAGATAAAGTACTAATGGACTCTGAATGCAAATTGAAGCATACTTTTTTCACTTACTTTATTCTTTTGTGTGTGTTTTTCCTTTTGATCTGTTTCTTCTTTCACAACTATGACTAACGTGGAAATATGTTTTACACTATAACACACATATAACCCATATCGAGTTGCCTACCATTTATATTAGAGGGGAGGGGAGGAAGGGAGAAAAATTGGGGAACTCAAAAGTCTGTGAAAATGAATGTTAAAAATTGTCCTGAAATACAATTGTGAACAAATAAAATACTATTAAAAATTAAAAACATCCTGAGAAGAAATCTTTAGGCTTCAAACTGCCAGAGGCATACATGAAACAAAACAGGTTAAGAATTCTGGAGTCCAGCACCTTCATTTTCCACACAAGGAAAATGAGGACCCTGAGAGGTTAAGTAGTTTGTCCAAAGTATTAGAGGAAGCTAGTGGCAGAGCTGGGTTTAAAGATTAGGCTTCCTGAGGCACAGTTCAGAGAGTGCTGGACCTGGAATCAGGAAGACCTGAGTTCAAATCCATCCTCAGACACTTACTAGCTGTCTGATCTTGGACAAGTCACTTACCTTCTATCTGCCTCAGTTTCCTTGACTATGATATGGGCATCTTAATAGCACTTAACTTCTCAGGTTTATTAAGAAAATCAAATGGGATAATATTTGTTAAGTGCTTAGCAAGGTGCCCACAGTAGGTGCTTAATAAATGCTTATTCTCTTCCCCTTCCCTCCATTTTTTTGATTCAGTGCACCATGCTTCCAGTTATAAGGCTCCCCTTGACAGCAAATTTGCCTGCCTATATGAAAAATAAAATAGTATCTGAGGAATGGACCCTGAAATTCACTGTTTCTTCATCCATTTGCCATGTCAGCCCCCACCTCCCATTGGTAGGTTCTCCCCAAGGCCTCCATTTTGAACCAAAACCACTTACCTTCATTTACCCTCCTTGAGAGCTGGGATTTCTTTTCTGCTTTGTTTCCCCAGTGTGGGTTCCTGTGCCTGGCACATAGTAAAGTGCTTAATCAGTACTTGTCTTACCTATACCCAAACATTCCCTTCTCCTCTACCCCCGCCCCAAGAAGCATGCATCTGAACATGACAGAATGTAATAAAGACAAAGAAGGGGATGAGATCCCTTTGGTTCTATCTTTATTTACAGCAAAAGACCAAACACTTTGTCACCTTGGAAACTATCAACAAAGGCAGCCTAGAAAGCTCAAGGAAAGCTCTCTCTCTTTCAGAGGTGGCTGCTGAACTAAGTAGTGGGGTGGATATACTCTGCCCCTTAGCTGCCCTGGATACTGTACAAATAGGCAGGTCGCTCCAGCCAGAGGAAAAAGCAGTTTGACCTTTGCTGACCCACAACTAACTATATACCATCCATCTCCTCATCCTTTGTGTTCAGAGATGACACAGCTGACAGTGAAGAGTGTGTGACTACAAAGTCTAGAGGCCCGACTCACCCTGGAGACATGCATAATCTCTCCTCTGGTTAGCAATTCTTTGTAGAAATGGTGGAAGTTCATGGCTCTGTCACTCGGTCTGGAGGGCTGTACATACAGTCATTTAAGATAGCTGTGGGCCAGGTTCTGTCCTTCTTGGCTTACCTCTCTTTATTCTTCTTGATCTTCCCCAGTCTTTTGATGTGTTTATTTTCTCCATCAGAGACTGCCAAGCACACTAGAAGTGCCATCTCTGACAAGTCTAGGTCACAGAGACATGTAAGAGATTGGTGGCAACAACTGTTCGTTTAGACCTCCATCTTGTTACCACATCTGTTGCCGTGTTGATGCTGGACTGACCATTAGTCTCCTAAAGCAAGTAATAGTTTTCAAAATTCAGCCTTGTGCTTTCCAGTCTATGAATGCCTGGGAGCTGCTAAAGTGGCAGAAATGGATAACAGCTATCCATCCCCTAGGTGTGTTCAATGAAGCAGGTCGGCGAAGGGACCCCTGTCTTCTTTAGGCTGATTACAACTTCAGTTTGCTGTGTCTTACTTGGCCAAGAAGTAAAATTGTAACAATGGGCAGGTAGGTGGCAAAGTAGATAGACTGCCTGGCTTGAGTCAGGAAGACATCTTCCTGAGTTCAAATCTGGCCTCAGACACTTCCTGACTATGTGACCCCGAGCAAGTCACTGAACCCACAAAAAATAAAGTTCTACAGATTCAACAAAGAACATTTCAAAAAGTTTATCAGAGCAACTGCCTGCTTAATACTCAACAAGAACCTGTCTTGGTGCTTTAAAAGGCCTTACCCAACCCAAAGGCAAAGAAGAAAAAAACACAGAAAATTGGCTTCCTGTCTCAAAAGCCAAGACCTGATCCCTCCCTATGGAGTTTCTTCTACCATATGAAGTTCTCCCCAAAGGGATTTAAGACCTTTGGTCAACTGGAAATCAACTTTTACCCTGGGGTAAGAAAAAAAGCCAATAAAGCTTGGTACTTATAAAGCCACTATGGGTCCCCCCTCCTCCAGAATGAGGAACCTCCCTCTCTCCTTCTACTAGAACCTGCCTTCCCTTCCACTCCACTCTCCTCTAGTTCAGACCCACACTCACACTCACAAAATAAGCTAATAATTGAGAAATTCTAAAGAAAAAGAAAAACTTTTTTTTTCAGTAAAAAGTAAAGCTGAGTCCCTATCAAAGTTCCAGAGCATATGGGACTCCCTCACATAGGGATTAGGGATCTGAGATTGACTGTAAATTACCTTATCACCCACAGGTGAGAAATCACACTGTTCTGGGTGAAAACCCTTCTACGATTTCTTTATTGAATAAAGTAGGCCTGCACAACAGATAGCCCAAGGGCTGCAAAGATTTTGGGTGGCCTGTGAAAAATGTAGGTTTGTCATTGAGCACTCTCTCCTGTTTGTCGCTTGACCCACAGCATCCAACCATTGTCAATCTGTCTCTAATCTAACTTATCTGAGGCTCAAGAAGTTTAGCCCATTTTAAGTTTGGCCCCTACCTACTGCCAAGTTGTGCAGATCTGATGTAAAGCCATCCAAATGGGGTCTAGTCCAATTTCTAAGGGGCCCTTTCAATACAGGGCACACCAAAATGTCTCTAACAGTCCCTGTAACATAAAGATCCCCTTAAAGATCCATGCAAATATGCTCTAGATACTTAATCCAAAGGGCCCTCCAGATTTCTTCTAGTGGATCTTTGCCACTATAAAGACATTCTTATTGAAGTTGCAGAGCCACACAATAATAGTATAGATAGGCTCAAGTGATGAAAATATCCAAGGACACATAGCTCCCAAGAAAAGGCATGAAACACTAAGGTATAATTAGCTGAGGGTTTCTAGGCAAGCAGGCAAATCTTACCTATGGATATTCAGGATATAAAGACTGCATAATGAAGCAAGGAGTCCAAGTCCTAAAATGGAAAAAAACACATTGAACACTTCTCAATTAGGTACCAGCATTTTAATAACAGAGAAAACTTCTTATAATAGCATTAATATCAATACTTGTATAGGATTCAGTAAAATGGCATTTAAGTGCACTTAAACATTTAACAAATCAAGAAAAACGACTAAGAAAAAAATTTCCAAAAGGAATTGACTTGTAAAAAAACCCCACAGTTTTGTTTTGTTTTTTACAGCCTAAAATAAAGAGGGGTGGGAAAGATAATAATTTCTCTAGGATTCCACAAACTAGGGTTTCCAAAAATGCATATGCATAATCTCTCCACTGGTCTGTGAAAACGTAAAGATTGCTTTTGCCCCTGTTGTTGCTAGGAGAAAGGGCATAGAATGCCCTTGTTTGCTAGGTGATGAGCAGATCTGGAGAAAATATACAAGTTTGAGGGAAAGGGGTAGAGTCTGAATATAATGCACTAATAATCCAAAAGGAGGCACCCCCCCCACAAGGAGTTGACTAATGACTTAGCCCAATGCCCCTTAACCACTTAGCTGAAGGCAATGCTACTGTGAACTTAGACATTCAAACCTCTGCAAATTCAGACCTGCATTTTCAACTGTTTGTTATATATACCTCTGAAGGCTCTTAGGGTTTAGAGCTGCAAGGGATAGTAGCAATTACCCAGGCCAGTCCTTTCATTGACATCTCCAGCTGAATGTCTCAACAGCACCTCAAATTCAATATAGCAAAACTAAAACAAAACTGAGGTCATCTTCCCTTCAAAACCTGCACCTACCAAAGTCCTATTTATGTTGATGCTATCATCATTTTCCCAGAGAAAGACTGAGACTGATCCTCAATTCTTTCTTTGCCCTCTCCAACTCTGCACCCCATTGCTAATCACTGGCCAAGTCCTGCTGACAGAATCCCAGACTCAATACAGCACTGCCCCTAGTAAGTCACTGCCCCCAGACTCAATATGGCCACTCCCCTAGCTAGTCACTGCCCCCAGACTCAATATAACCACTCCCCTGGCTAGTCACTGCCCCCAGATCCAATTCACATATTTAAACAGGTGTGTCCTTGCACTCAATCACACTCACATCATCCATTTTAGCCCAAGACAGGACCACAATACCTAACTATCCATCTTGACCAGACAGGACCACAATAGCTAGCCAATCAGAAACCAGGATGTTTGATTACAGAACCATGGAAGGGATCCCTCCCCATTACCTAATCCCCTAACAAATCCCTCCTGCCTTTTTAATATTCATAATTTCTATTGTGTAATCAGAATCATTATACTATAAAATTGCCTGTCTTATTGTATTAAGCTGTTGATTCCTCTTAAAACCTAGCCAGATTCTGAGAGGCATTAATCATATACTTGGATTAGAGGTGGTCTGACTGAATTCTTTGAGATGAACACCACAACACACCATGAAAGAGCAACACTGTCAACTTTACCTCTGAAGCAGCTCTCAGCCCATCTCATTCTTTCCATTGTAACCACCCTAGTTCAGGTTTCATACTAATGATTTTATTACCTATCACCTGTACTATTATATTAGCAAGGATCTGTAAGCAGGGCAGGATTACGGGGTTTTGTCTCAGGCTGCTGAAAATGTGGCAGTCCTCTGGCTCATTGGCACACACCACTGAGCATGACTGCCTCTACTCCCTCCCGCAGAACCAGGTCCCCCTCCTTTCCCTCCCAGGATCCTAATACTATGATCCCCCTTTCTCAGGGCCCTTTTTTCCATAGGATGTCCCCTCTCCCAATATGACTGCTTACAAGGTAGATTGTCCTCTGCACTGCTAGCTCCCCTTGGCTGAATTTGCTCTAAGCAAAAGGTGTAAAAGTACTCTGGTTGCCCTGCTTCCAGTATCTCTCCTCACCACTCATCCACAACACTGCCAAAACTATTTTCCTAATCAAAATGTCCAATTATGTCATTTCCCTGCTTAAAAATTTTTGATGATATTCCATTATTTATTAAATAAAATAAGCATTCCTTCGTTAATCAAATTTGAAGGTTCTCCATATCTGGCTCCATTTTATACACTTATTCCATGTTATTCATTTCTGACAAATTGGACTACTGTCTCATCCTGCCTCTCCTGCCTTAATAAATGTAATGTAAATGCTGTAAATTTAGTAATGCTGTCTTTAGTAAATGATGTCTCCCATGCCTAGAACAGATTACTCCCCTTGCACCTGCCAACTAAACCTATTGAGATCTTCCTTCAGTGCCCAACACCTATTCCATCAGTTTTCTCTGATTACTCTTGGTAGAAGAGTTCTCTCCTCCCTGAATCTTATGGGTTACTTTGCTCTCTCCTGTGAACTTACTAATTTTCTAATTTGTGTATAGATATTTGTGTATTTGGGACACCCACACCTAACTAGATTGAAAGATTTTTGAGGACAGGAAATGATCTTTGTATCCAAAACACCTAGCTAGTAAATTGTACATAATAGGTATTAAATGTTGCCTTCATCCAGTTGAATTGAAAAATAGATTAAAGCCAAATCTTAGGATACAAACTAGTTACAGGTTTGTATTCTCAGGAGAGGCAGGATGAGACAGTAGTCCAATTTGTCAGAAATGAATAACATGGAATAAGTGTATAAAATGGAGCCAGATATGGAGAACCTTTAAATTTGATTAACGAAGGAATGCTTATTTTATTTAATAAATAATGGAATATCATCAAAAATTCAATGAACCAAAAATGTTTATTATCCACACATTAAGTACAAAGCACTGTGCTAAGTGCTGAAGATACAAAAAGAAACAAAAGACAGCTCCTGCCCTCAAGGAGCTGACAACTTGCTAGCAGAATGATGACATTTTCATCAATTAAAGTAGCTAGGTGTCAAACTGACCTTCACCCTGAAGTCAGGAAGACCTGGGTTCAGATTTGCCTCAGATACCACATTGGCTAGGATGGGTCTCACTGTCTCCTCCAGAGTCATCAGAGTAGGTCAAGACAATTGGTGACTGGAGGTGGGCTGGAGGGGGTGGAGAGGAGATGAAAGGGAAATTATTTAGCCTCTCTGGGGATCCATTTTCTCATCTGTAAAATGGGATAATAGCAGTATCTACCTCACAAGGTCATTGTCAGGATTAAAAGAGATAGTATATATAAAGAAATTTGCAGCCTTCTAGTGTTTTGTAAATGCTAACTTTATTTCTTTCGGTTCCAATTTGTTTGTAAAGCAAAATGATAGTTTTATTTTAAAATAGACTGTATATTATGGATTTACACCAGACAGAGGGTTTTGAGGCTTTAAATGTAGTGTTAAGATGTAAAATGTGGGGTCTTAACCATTTAATAGTCTTTAGGATTTAGTTAACAGGATCTGCCTTGAACTGGGGGCCAGAGTTGTTCCTAGGAAAGTATGAAGCCATCCAGGTTATGGAGGGAGAAGGTGCCTGTTCTGTGAGAGGTTTGAAACATCCCAGTGATTCTGTAAAAAGCTGGAGTGAGTAACTGTGGTAACGTCATCACTAGGGGCCAAAGGTGGAAAACAGCGTCTGGATCAGAAACAGAAGGTAGTACCAAAAATCAAGTTAGAAGAGGGAATAAAGAGGCGTGGGCTATGGATCAAGCTCATAGTTTTAGCACCAAGATAACTGAAAAGGTCTTAGTTCCACAGAAAGTTCACACATTTTGTCATAGTCAATTTCCTGGGGAAATGTTTGTGTGAATTGCAGCTCCTACCACACAAGGTTAGGCCAGGCTTCCAACATTTCCTAAATTGTTTGCAGCTGGACAGCTCCCTCAACCAAGGGCAATGTTACCCTTTAAGGAAATGGTTGTTTCTAAGTGGGGGCAGACTCAAGGAAAATGAGGATTTCTCTAGATAAGTTGGATTTTTCTTTTAATATGAAAATGTGTGTTGTGAGTCCTTGAATTGGGTTATTTTAAAGGAATGACTCTCTTTTAGGTGAGATAATGGGTGGTGGACAAGACAGACTAAGGGAAAAGAAAAATGAAAAAAAAAATCAGTGATAATCCCGATGGTGGGGAGCCTGGTATGTGCGAGTAATTAAAGTAATAATGGTTTCTCCCTCTCCTAGGGAGAAAAGGGGTTGGCATCAATTCAGTATCCAGGTGGGTATAAATCAGAGGTATGGCCAGGTCAGAAACTAGGGTTTCCTGAGATATCAAAATCTAATGGGATGATGTGGAAATAGTAAGCTGGGGAAGAGGTCACAATGAAGCAGAGAGGGCACTAGATTTGGAGTCCTTGGCACAAGTCCTGGCTTTCCTATATATTATCTGCCTGACCTTTGCCAAATCATTTAAACTTTCTGTGGTTTAGTTTTCTTATCTACGAAATGAGGGAATTGGACAAAATTATCTCTAAGGAACTTACTAGCCCTCAATTCTATGATTCTATTTAGGTTTTCATGGGATCAAGCAATGTGGTACCAGGCAAAATGTCTATTTGCTTATTATTTTGGCTATTTATGGCAACAGCAAGGGCTCACCACAACATCCTTCTCTGATTTGTTGGTATGGTCCCAAACTGGTTCTGACAAATCCCTTCTTGGTTAAGCCACAATATTCAGGATGTGGTTTAGGGTCCCACATACATGAATTTTCCAGATAATTGAAGCTTGTCATTTTAAATAACAAAACTTGTTCTATTTGAATGTTCTTAATGGAAATCTTTCTAAAATGTATTACTTAAGTCTACTGCCTTCTTAAACTCATTGATTCTACTCTGTGATTCCAGTATATTCTTTTATTCTTATTGATTCTCCTATTTGCAACAGTGACTATTCGGAACATTTTAGTTTCTCCTGAAGCCTCCAACCCCATCTTCCCTAATACCTTGCAACAGATAATTTAGTCTTCTGCCTCATTGAGAAGGTTGAAGTCATTCTTCTGCGGCACCCTTACTTCTCCTTTTCAAAACTTCTCAGAAACAATATCAGAATCTCCTTACCTCCTCCCTTTGAGATGAGTATAAACTAGAAGCTGGTTTATACTGACAAGTAAAGAATATTGCTTCTTACTAAAGGTAATCTACCTTCTTGTGTCCTTAATCCCATTCTTTCTGTCCTTTTCTCTCCCTCGTGCCTCCTGCTTCCCTAAAAGTTGTCTAGGAACACTTTCTAGTAATCATCTTTGTTTTCTATCTTGTTGTCTTCATTGCTGTCAACAGAGGGGAGAGAGAGTGACAGTGACAGAGAGAGAGAGAGATACAGACAGAGAGACAGAGACAGAGACAGACAGACAGAGACAGAGAGAGAGACAGAGACAGAGAGACAGAGAGAGAGACAGAGACAGAGAGACAGAGAGAAGAAAAAGGAAGAGAAAGGAGAGGAAGGGAGAAGAGGGGAGGAGAGGAGAGCATTTCATTGGATCATTCCATCCTATGTAGGTACTGTCCCATCTTCCTCTTCCCCTTTTAGTAAAGCATTGGGCAAAATAACTCCTGCTATTTTTATAAAAAGGATGAATAAATCAGGTCTAGAGCAGGGGTTCCTAATTTTTTTGTTCCTTAAATTCCTTTTAACAACAACAAAAACGGTGTTGTGAACCTCTGAGTAACTGAATATACAATCCATAATATTCTTTTAGATTCATTCTCTAAGTCTTTACAATAACCACAATGATAATTTTTACCAAACAAATTTCAAATTAAAATTTACATCACAAACATACCTACAAAATAGACATTTTTTATTCTACCTATAGTTAGGAAACCTCTAAAAATAAAATTATTAAGATTATTTTAAGTGGAACATTATGTAAAAATCAAAAGAAATAATCTAGCCAAACATCATATGCTCTCTATTATCTGTAAGATTTCATATTAAATTTTCTTCATTTTACAAATTTTGTTGAATATAAGTAACATTTTAATGAAGTAAGCTGCAGCTTTGAAGATGTTTAGAATAAATTAATAATAACATATAAGCTTAATTTCAATTCTGGACTTTTTTCTATTTAAATGAAGGTTTGTAGCATTTGGTTCAATACCAGATAAACACAATCTTAAATATGGTTCCACATTGAGTTTATTTTTTGCATTCTGATTTAAATAAAGCAAGAATAAAATGAAAATGCTTATTTCATACAAATATTCTGAGAGACAGCAATTTATTTCTATCCATTTTTAGCCACTTTGCCAACTGGTGAAAAAGAATAGCTCATTATAATGTAAAACATTTCCTTTTCTTCTGGCTAATGAAAAGAATATTAAATGGTAAATGTATTTAAAAGTTCAGTTATATATATTGATTCATTTTACATAATGTTTATATAGATTTTAAGTTTTGTAAAGAAAGAAAGCTATTTAGTCATGACTCTGTTCCCTTTAACTATTGGCATGCTGGCTACTCTTTCACAGAAACTCCACTGAACAACTGACCAATTTTGCCAAATAGTTCATTTGAAAATTCTCCAGATGGAAGAATAGTAATATATGTAGAGGATAAGTTTACATCTAAAAACAGCCTTAATATTACAATGAAAGCTAACATAAGGTTGTTTCTGCAGAACATTTTTGATCTGTGATGGTTACAAGAAGATTTATAATGTACATGTTCAGCAATCATGGTTTCAGTCTAGCATCTAACACATGGGATATAAAAATGCAAACATTCATTACATCTTGATCACATGGTTACACAGCTAATAAGGTACAATTACAGGGTAACAGAGGGGAATGAGAACTACTGTGGGGTATTGTACAAAATGTAAATGAAGGTATGTGCATGCATCTGAACATATTTTGGGAACTGATTTGTATTTGAAAGTCAAACCCTTACGGTGGTTTGGAAACAATTTGATGACAGTTGAAAGACTGCAAGAACAAATTGTGCTTCATCAGAAGGGTCATATTTTAATGTAATAATTGCATGAATACCAAAATCACTGTGTGCATGATGTTTTTAAATCATTACAGAAATGGGCCTATAATGCTTCAAACAAGTGTGTGATCATTGTCACAGAGGGGAAAAAATATATTTGTAATTTAATTGGGTGCACAAACCTTTAAATAAGTACCACTGGCCTATACAATAGTAAAGTAAAATAGATTTATAATGGGTTGAATGGCCAGACTCAAAAAGTAGTCATTAATGGCAACACATCAACTTGGAAGGAGTTGGGTATGGGTCTAGGCTCTGTCTTCAGACCTGTGCTACTTACCATTTTTATCAAAGATTTAGATAAAGGCATGAATTCCTATGAATTTGCCTAGGAATGACAGCTAATACACTGTATAATGGAAACAGAATGAAAAAGGATCTTAGTAGGTTAGAACTTACAAATTTATCTAAGATGAAAGTTAATAGGAATAAACTTAAAGCAATATTAGGATTCAAGAAATCAAATTTACAAGTATAGGACAGGGGAAAGTTGGTAGGACAGTAATTTGTCTAGGGGTTTCAGTAGACTGCAAGCTTAATATGAGTTAATAACAGAATATGACATCCAAACAAGTTCTTATCAACCAACTGAGTTCATTAAGAGAAGTAGAGTTTTAGGAATAAGGAGGTGATATTTTCCCTCTGCTCTGTCCTGGTCAGACCACATCTAGATAATTGTGTTCAGTTCTGTGCACCATATTTTAGATAGGATATTGATAAACTGGAGATTGCCCTAAAGAGAACAATCAGAATGGTGGAGGGCCTTGAGTCCATAGGATGTGTTAGAAATATTTATCTTGAAGAAGAGAAAGTTGAGATGCTTCACATGGGAGTGAGAAAGGGAACTGAAGATGTTAGCTGTCTTTGAATACTTGAAAGGCTGCCTTTTCAAGAGGGATTAGACTTTTCTGCTTGCCAAAGGGCAGAACTAGTAGCAACGGGTGGAAGTCCCAAAAGGCTGCCTTTTCAAGAGCGATTAGACTTTTCTGCTTGCCAAAGGGCAGAACTAGTAGCAACGGGTGGAAGTCCCAAAGAAGTAAATGTGGATTTGATGTTAAGAAGAATTTCCTTACACTTAGAATTATGCAAAAGTAGAATGAACTGCTTCAGGAGGTAATGATTGCTTGTTGATGGAAGTCTTCAAAAAGATGTTGTATAATCACTTTGAGGGTATTTTGTAGTGGGGATTCTTTTTTGGGCATGATTTGGATTAGGGAGTTATGAGATGACAGCGAACTCTGAAATTCTGTAATTGTGATTCATGGCCAAACTTCTGGAAAAAGTTGTCCACAATCTGATGTTTTTATTTCCTCACAATTCACTGTTTCCTCAAGCCAATGCAATCTGATTTCTATTCTCACCATCCTAACAGAAATATTCTCTTAAATGTTACAATAACCTCCCAATTATTTAATCAACTATTTTAAAAGTCCTGTTCCTCTTTGATCGCATTGGACCAAAAGTTTAACTACTTCCTCCTACTAAATAGTTTCTCCTTCATTGGCTTAAGATACAACACATACTCCTGGGGTTTTTTGTATCTTCTTAATTGGCTCTTTTTGGTTCTTTGGTCTTCATCCTTTTCCCAGTGCCTTAATGTGGGTATTCTTCAGTGTCCTTTCCTTATTCTTCTCTTCTTTGGGAATCTTGTTCACTCTCATGATATCAATTATTTTTAAAATCGATTTGTTTATTTACTTTTAGTTTACAAGATTCACTTTCACAATCCCTTGAGTTACAAATTTTCTCCCCTCCTTCTCTCCCTTTCTCCCCCTCTACCCCCATGGCAGCATGCAATCAAGTACAGGATCTGCAAATACTTTCATGTTGGATATCAGTCTGGTTGTAAAGAAGTGTTGTAACCAATGGAGTGAACAATGGGAAAAAAGAAAAAGAACTAAACATGAAAAAGGATGATAGCATGTAGATTGCTTCAGTCTCCATTTAAACTGTTCTTTCTAGATCTTTCTAGTTCATTTGTAGATATCTCCTTCCACATGATATCAATTATTACAATTATGCATATCATCACTAAACTTATATTTCTAGCCCTAATCTTTTCTAAGTTCCCACACCTGCATCTCTAGTTGACTACAAGGCATCTTTTACTTGGATGTTCTATCAAAACCTCAAACTTCATATTCTCCCAAATGGACTGTCTTCTTGTTTTTTCTTCAAAACCTACCCCTTCAGGGGACAGAGCCAAGATGGAGACATAGAAGCAGCAAGGTCCCGCAGTTCCCACACAGCCTCCCTAAACACCCATAAAATATGACTCTGGACAAATTCTAGGACTCTCAAACCCACAAAAATACAGGAAACACATCTCTCGCAGAATGCAGCTCAGCAGCAGGGGATCATCACGGCAGCCTGAAATCAAAATGCAGCCAGGCCCCAGGGCAGTCAGGAGGAGCCTAGTGGCTCTGCAGCCAGTCTAAGAGAGAGAAGATTTACAGCCTCCAGCAACTCCATATCTACCAAAGTGTGAAAAACATGGATTAGAGAAAGGCAGCTCAGCAGGAAGGGTTCATCCTGGAGGCCAGCAGTCCAGGAGCTGAGACCAGCCCAGCCTGAAACCGACCATGCGGCCAGGCTCCAGGGTGGCCAGGAGGAGCCCAGCCTCCCAAGCCACAGCTTGTGTCTACTTCAGAGAAGATCTAAAGCACCTGAAGGGATATTCACATCTACTAAGCCAGGATTAGAGGTCAGTAAAAGTGAGTGAAGCTTTCAAGCTAAATTTGGGGGACGAAAAGCAGTTGGGCCAGTCTACCGCCAGGGCAAGGAAGCAGTGGGGGAAGGGCAGAAACTGCTTCAGAGTCCCTGGCCTGCAGATCCAGCAGGGGGGCTGAGTCAATTGATCAGGGCCAAGTGCTCTTGCATTGAGCAGCCTGGATCTGGATTGTGGTCCTGGGTGGTGGTCCTGGGGAGTGCTTTCAGCAAGCCAGAGCTGGGGGGGGGCGGATTGTAACATCCCACAATAGCTCTGGCAGCTGGGAAAAACCCAGTGATTTGGAACAGAGTTTTTCCTCCTGGAAGCAGAGTTTCACAAAGCTAAAAAACCAACCAATTGATTGACTGGCCAACATGAAGAAAAGGAAGCAAAATAAAAACAGCAATAAAACTCTAGAATCCTTTTCTGTGGACAAAAAGGATCAAAGCATGGAATGGGAGGAAGACAACACAGTCAGAACTCCCACACCAAATGCCTCCAAGACACTTGAAGAATGCCTAGTAGCTATAGATAATCTGAAAAAGGACTTTGAAAAACAAATAAGAGAAGTGGAGGAAAAATTGGGAAGAGAAATGAGAATGATGCAAGAAAATCATGAAAAGAGAGTCAACAACCTGACTGAAGAAAACAACACGTTAAAAAATAGATTAACCCAAATGGCAAAAAGAGTCCCAGAAAGCCAATGAGGAGAAGAATGCCTTAAAAAGTCGAATTTCCCAGATGGAAAAAGAATCTCAAAAGCATTCTG
>JAQQSW010000114.1:0-95098 GCA_028646575.1 Pseudocheirus occidentalis
CAGGCCTCTCTCTTCCCTGACACGGCACTGCTCCGGCCTCACCCTGGAAGAATGTGGCTGGGAGAGATTTTCCTTTCTCAGACACAAACTGGACAGATGCAGTGAAGTCTTAGCCCTGGAAAGCATAACCTGTCCAGGTGCTCCAGGCCCGTCTTACCCCCCGCCACACCTCCTTTACAGCCCCAGTCCTGCACACCGTGCGGCTCCCACCAGGGCTCTGCTCAAGCGCCGTTTGTTTCCTTTCCATGACTTTTCCCTTCCCCTTCCCTTCTCCCTCTCCCAGCTGTTAATTCACCAGGCCCATGACTGCTGTGTCAGAGCCCGCTCACCAAAGCCGATCATTAAAATTTCACTGTGAACATTATTGTTTTGTTGACTGTCTAGACTTAAGCGACGGAGAAAAGACTATTAATGCAGATTAAACTGAAAAGGCGCGTCCTGGGAACACGTTTTCTCCAGCGCCGGTTGTTAAACCTCTGCCGGCCGCCGCGCCACTGAACATCTTCTATGTACTCATCTTTTTATACCCTAGTGAAAAAAAGTGGGGGGGGGGGGGGGGCAGAGATTGTACCCCCCACGGGGCTTGGCAGAGACACTTAATGCTGATGGGTCAGTGAACTGTCATAACTCAGTGTGGCATTTCATCGTGCCTCAGTTTCTTCATCCATAAAATGGAGTTAATAATCCTTGATTTGTTTTTGAAGAATTAAGATGGAAATTAGATTTTGGAACAGTCACGGAAGAGAAGGTAACTGAGTAAAGCACAGTACTGGTTTAAATCCACTTACAACTATTCTTTACTCTTCATCAAAACCAGCCTTCATTCACTGTCCCGTATTCCCGAAGCTGGCACCTTCTCTGTCATCTCTCATAGGGACAGGGATTTGTGCCGGACCTATGGGGCAGCCAGTGGGGCAGCGGTTAGTGGACTGGGCCAGGGTCAAGAAAACTGCAGACGTTAGCCGGCTGTGTGACCCCTGAAGCTCATTCCCTTCCTCTTCCCTTTACTGTCATCGGGAAGTTCCAGATGAGGAAACTCCTTCCAGTAACGCAGGTCAGCGTCACCTTGGCCACTACTGAGCACGGGAAGGTAAATGACTTGCCCAGTGACGGGAAGCTGGTACGTGTCAGAGGCATCTCTTGAATCCAGGTCTTCAGTCTTCTTCCTGGTGTCAAGGACAGTTCTCTGTGTGCTGGAGCATGCTGTCCCGCAATCAGTTTGTTGTTGTTCAGTCATGTTTGTCTCTTCATGACTCCGTCTGGGGTCCTCTTGGCAAAGATAATGAAATTGTTTGCCATTTCCTTCCTCCAGCCCATTTTACAGATGAGGAAACTGAGGCAAACAGGGTAAGTGACTTTCCTAGAGTCACATAGCTAATAAGTGTCTGAGGACATATTTGAACTCAGGTCTTCCTGATTCTAGGTCCAACTATCTATCCACTAGCTGCCCCACCTCAATCAGTCACTGAAATCCTATTCACTTTTCATCTTTTTGATCTGTTTCTTCCTCTCTGTTCCCCATTCTGGTACAAGCCTTCATACCAACTACTTTACTGTTACGACAGCCTCTTCTTTCCTTCATTCCTTCTTCCATCTATACGACCTTTCACATGCCAAATTAATATTCCTTACTTATAAATCTGTACAAAACCCTTCAAGGCCTCCTTGCTGGTATGCAATCCCCCTGCCCAGTTCAGCATTGCTCTATCTTAAACAGCTTTATTTCAACCCATTTCTAACAAAAAGGACAGCTTGCTAGCTCTGGTTCCTGCCTGACATATACAGCCTCCATGACTTCGGTCTTGCTGCCCCTTATTCTTCAAGCACCAGCACCCCACAACAACCTGTTTCTTATCCTTGAAGGCCCAACTCAAATACCATCTCTACTAGCAAGCCCTAATTCCTTTTACTCTTCTTGGTTTGTACATCTTTACAGCATCATAGATAGTTGCATATACATATACATACATACATATATACATATAATAGCCCTACTAGACTATAAACTCCATGAGGGCAAGGAGTATTTCTCATCTAAAGTTTATCCTTTTCACTACACACACACACCCCACACCCTTCAGATGAGAACCGAATCCCCTTAAAAACCTGAGCTCAGAATTTCTTCTCTCTAACTGACTAAAAGACAAGCAGCTACCTAATCTAACTGAACTGAGAGCTAGGAACAAGATGTCCTGAGAAACAGGACGACCATTAGGATAAATCACTTCTGGGGGCTGTGAGAATTGTGCTTACTCTTCTAGAAAAGATGCTGAGAGTACCAGACCTGATTCGTTTTTCTAAATTGCTGTTCTCTTCCGTGGCCCACAAGGAAAGACGACTGCCCCTTCTACACTGGCTCGGTCTTTCGTGAGGACTGCTTAGACAGACTGAATGATGGTTAAAATCTCTCCCTGCTTCTAACCCACCAGTCAGTGTCTTCTCTCCTCCAGTTCCCTTTGAAATCAGATACATATTATAAATATGAGGGCTCTGACAGGTTTATGGTCAACTTTCAGGTTTGTGGCCAGAAGGACCTAGGTCTCAGGTAGCTGAACGAATGCCTCAGAAAATAATATTGGGAGCTCATTTGGCTCAAAGATTTTAGCCTTTGCCTGAGGATCTCAGAGGAATCAAGGTGTCAGGTAACACAGGGCAGTCATCAGATGCATATGGCGCTTAAGTAGACTGAAGCATATTGTCAATAGTTACCTGCACAATCAATATTAATCATGATTAGCTAATAATCGATAATTGGTCATTTAATAACTTTTATTAAGAGCCTACTATGTGCCAGACAGAATTGAAAGGCGGGGAACCGAGGGTGTAGACTATGTTTACAACATCAGAAATGGCCAATGTGTTGGTTAATTCTATTGACATTCTTTTCTCTTTGTTTTTTTATTCTGTTACAAAGGATGACTTTCATAGTAGGCAAGATGGGAGGAATATATTCAGAAATGATGAGTATATAAAAGCAAAACATATCAATAAAATGCAATCCCTTTAAATGGTAGTAATGACATTACTGATGAGATATAAGACCACGTAAGGAGACAAGACTGGTCATAGATCTCGACAACAAGACTCAGAGGCGATCAAATGTGACCCTGTCCTCCAGGGCATTTGGGTACATTTTCTATATAGGGACCGCTTAGAGCGGTTGTTCTCAACCTTCCTAATGTCCCGACCCTTTAGTACTCTATGTGGGCATATCTGCATGTGGGCAGACCCACCTGGAGACCGATAGAGGAGTGGTGGCTCGGTTCCTAAGACCATAGGAAATATGCATTTTCTGATGGTCTTAGGTGACCCCTGTAACTCCTGCAAAAGGGTCATTTGACCCCCAAAGGGGTCACAACCCACAGGTTGAGAACCGCTGGCTTGGGCGGTACAGTGAACAGAGCACTAGGCCTGGAGTCGGGATGATCTGTGTTAAAATCCAGCCTCACATACTTCCTAGCTATGTGACCCTGGGAAAGTCCCTTAGCCACCATCTGCCTCAGTTTCCTTATCTGTAAAATATGAGTAATAAGAGCACCTCCTCCCCTTTCTTCTCTCAAAAGACCTGGACAAGAACTGAACAAGACGAAAAGCTAAGGACAAACCGGGATCCGTATCAGTGGAGGAAACACTGTGTCAATGAGATCACATATCCCTCATGGCTGAAAGCATGAAAACCCAGAATTCCTGACTCCCCAAAGAGTCACTGCTCCCTAGGGCTTCCTCGCTGCTTAGTAAAAGCCATTGACCATCTTAGTGGTCTCCACATCACTACACAAGGCTGCCTCTTAAAAACAGCCATTGGTTTTGAGTCACACATGTCCCTTCTCACCCCATAACCCCGCTACGCCCATCTGTACACATATTTTCCTACTGGGTCCTTTGACCAAGGCACATCAGGCTTCCTGACCCCGAGTCTGACATTCCATCAGCCACCAGCCTACACTAAAGGAGATTCTCTTCAATAACACCAATATTTTATTTTTATTCATGGCCACTCTAGAAAAGGGCAGCTAGGTGGTACAGTGGATAAACCACTGTATCTGGAGTGAGGAAGACTCACATTTGTGAGCTCAAATCCAGCCTCAGATTCTTACTAATTGTGTGACCCTTAACAAGTCACTTAACCCTGTTTGCCTCAGTTTCCTCATCTGTAAAATGAACTGGAGAAGGAAATAGCAAACCTTCACTCCAATATCTTTACCAAGAAAACCCCAAAAAGGGTCACCAAGACTCAGACATGACTGAACAACAATTAAAGTTTAATCCATAGGGCCACCACTTACTGGCTACATAGCCTTAGGAGAGTCCTCCTTTCATGGTCAATTTCCTTATGTGTCCGGTGAAGAGGCTGGTTTAGGTAAACTCTAAAGTCCTTTCCTGCTCTGCCTTTCCAGAGTTCTATGACTCATTTCACCTCAATACAAACAAAATCTGGCGTTCAAAAGAGCTAATTCAATCTTACGCCGCATTCATAGTAGAACGATCAACATGAGAAACTAGAAAGTCTCACTATCATCTGGAGTGCTTTGTTCAGTTCTGGGCACCCCGTTTCAGGAAGGACATTATTAATGAGCACATTTGGTGCAGGGTAACCAGCATGGTGGCATGCATGGAGAACACGTCATACAAGGATCAGCTGAAGAGTTAAGAATATTTCAAGAAGAAAAGAGAAAACAGAAGAAAACACAGGTGATTTTGTTCTTCAAGTAGCTGACATGTAGGAAAGGGGTAGGATCTATTCTACTTGGCACTAACAAGCAACAGGATGCATGGGTGAAGGCAAACATTGGCTTGATATTAAAAACAAAAATGGGGGCGGCTAGGTGGCACATTGAATAGAGCACTGGTCCTGGAGTCAGAAGGACCTTGAGTTCAAATCTGACCTCAGACACTTAACACTTACTCACCTACTACCCATGTGACCTTGGGCAAGTCACTTACCCCAACTGCCCTGCCTTCCCCCCTCCAAAAAGAAAAAGAAAGGAAAAACAAATTTTAAAAAATGAAAACCTCTATTATGATCAGACCCAATCCAAAGTGGAATTGGTTGTCTCAGGAGGAAGCATCACCAGACAACTCTTCAGGCATAGGTTGGAGGATCATTTTTCAGGGATACTAGGAGCTCTTGCTTCAGTTGAGGGGATGGACTTATTAACAATCTCTGAAGTCATGTACAGTTCTGAGATTCTAGGAAAAATTATAGGGTGAATAGCGTGATTCACTCCACAGGAGGAAATATAAGTATGGCTCAGCATCCTCTAAAAATTTAGGCAATTATGTTTCTGACACAGAACATCTTTCTCAAATCCTGGACCCCTGAATCCCTAAACACATAAAGCAAAATCCTATAAAGCCATTGCTCCCAACTTGTGAGACGGCTTCTTATCATTTTAAGCAGAAACACGTTATGCTTATATTTCTGTCTTTACAATCCTAAATTTGTGCTGCATTTTTATACTTTGCCAAGAGTTTTCACAAACAATTTAGGTAACACTGGAATTCGTTTTTCTTTTAATGTTTCATAGAATTCACTAGTAAAAGCATCCAGTCCTGGGGGTTGTTTCTTTGGAAGTTCATTTGTAGCTTATTCAATTGCTTCAATGATTGAGTGATTTAAATGATCTATTTCTTGTTCTATTGTAAAAATCCTCTAAGTTATCTGTCTTGTTGACATAACTGGGTCAAGTCATTTCTAACAATTTCCTTGATTTTTTCTTCATTTATTATGAGTTCTTTTTCATTTTTGGGATTGGCAATTTGGTTTTCCTCTCTCTAATCAAATTAGCTAACAGTTTATGTTTTTACTAGATTTTTTTCAAAAAGTAGCTCATACCAACTTAATGAGATTTTTTTATTGCATTGTTTTTTAACTGTTTTTCATAATTTCTGTTCTTGTATTTGGATGGGATATTTTGATTTGCTGCTTTTCTAGTTGATTTTGAGTGGCATACCATACCCAATTTACTGATTTATCCTTTTTCCTTTTGCTGATGAGGTTGTTTAGAAGTATCAATGTCCCTTGTAGACTTCTTTGCTTCCATCTCAAAAGTTTTGGAATGCTGTCTCTATGTTGTCATTTTTTTAAATGAAGTTTTCTATGGTTTCCAGGACTTGTTCTTTGATCTACCAATTCTCTAGAATTAAATTATTTGGTCTCCTTATGATTCCTTTTCAAAGGCTCTTTATTGATTTTAATGACTGCGCTATAGTCCATAAAAGATACGCCTAAAATTTCTATTTTTCAGCACTTGGTTATGAGATTTTGTGGTCGGTTTTTTATAAATGTGCCACGAGAAGCCGACAAATGTATAAGCTCCCAAACTTTGTTTTTGCTCCCAAACTCTCATGTTATTTCTAATTTCATTTCTTTTCTCCTGCTTCCTTTCTTCCAACTACCCTTAGAGTCCTGTAGTCAAGCCATTGTGTTTTCTGGGGCTACCCAGGCTTATAGTTGTTGTGTGCCCATTATCCAGTAAAAAGTCTACACTATCTTCTTTTGGTTTTATTTCTTGGACTTGTCTTAAGCCACAGATTTCTTCATTGCGTTCAGCGTTTTCTTCTATTAGTCATATTTTCAGCCTCAGTTGTGAGATTGGAACTTGGTGCTCAGACCAGTCTGCTCCAGTCCTCTTGGACAGGTTGGATAGACCAGGTTTGGTCTTGTCCTTTTGGGAGTCTGGATGCCGATGCTGCTGCCACGGTGAATGGGGCATATGGCATTAGGTCTGCCTCCGTGCTTGTTCTCCCCTAGGTTCTGGCCTCATCTGGTTTGTTTTCCCTTGTAAAATTCCTAGACAGGACTTGACTTCTTTCTCTGCTGTGGCCCCGACAGGCCTCATGGGGATGCTACAGATCACACTGTTCTCAGGCCTCCTACCCAGATAGCCACCTTTTCACTGGCACTTGAGGGTTGAATTGGTCCTCTCTATCTGGTCACACCTGGGCCCTGCCACTCTGTACATACCCAATGCACTAACAAATTCTGTCATTTATACTTCTCTAAAATCTCTTTTACAAGTTTGCTTATCTCTACGTATCTCAGGCCCTCATCACCTTGAGCAAGAGACTTCAGTTATCCCTTCCACATCTCAACTTTCCCCATCTTAGTTTCCGTGTATCACAGGTCGGCATAAGGAATTAAACGGGAATTTTGGAAGAGTTTTGCAGAAGCCAGAAGCAGAAATACACATGTATTGGATACTATTAGCCCAAATTTCACAATAAGCTACTGTAAACACCCCATAAAAGGAAAAGATAAAAAATTCAGACTTCTTCTCTGGTACAAAGGGAAGGCCAAACATTTTCACTCAGATTTTCCAAATCTCAGTATATTCCAGTAGCTCCCTGTGATCTCTCTAAGATCTGATATAAATCCTCAGTTTGAGATTTCAATTCCTTCCCCACTGGCTCCCCCCTACCACTGGGCTCCTCTTGCATTCTGCTTTTTTCTTCTCTCTCTCTCCTCCTCTCTCCCTCTCTCTGTGTCTCTCTCTCTGTTTCTCTCTGTCTCTCTATTTCTCTGTCTCTGTCTCTCCTCTCTCCCCCCATCTCTCTCTGTCTCTTTCTCTCTCTCTGTCTCTCTCTTTGTATTGGCTGTCCCAAATACCAAGAATGCTCTCTCTCCTGGCTTTCTCTTCTTAGCATCTCTGGTTTCACTCCAATCTTACCTTCTGTTGGAGGCCCTTCGTGGTCCCCAGGCTGCTATGGCCTTCCCCTCTCCACTTACCTTCCACCTACACAGAATATATTTTGTTTGTACCTAATTATTTACAGGCTGTCTCCCCCCATTAGAAAGTAAATTCCTTGAGGGCAGGGGGAGTTTTTTTGCTTTTCTTGTATACCCAGCCCTTACCACAGTGCCTGGCACACAGCAAGCAGTTACACGCTTGTTGACCGACTTCATGGCAACATATGGGTGTGGGACGTAGAGGGAACATGAAGATTTTTGAGTAGATAAATGGTACCAGTCAAGAAACATTTCTTAGGGGTGCCAAGGCATTGTTCTAGGGACTCGGGATACAAAAACGAAATTGAGAAGTCTATGCCCTCCAGTTTATATTTGGCTGTGGCAGACAAAGACACAAATATGGCTATAACCGAAATGTATGCAACATAGCCGTGAGGGAATTTGCAGGGGAAACTGGAGGAAATGAAGAAAGCCTTCATCTTGATTCTAAAACACAGGTTCTTAACCTGGGGGCTCCATGAACCCCCCAAGGGGTCCCTGGATAGATTTCAAAGAAACCATGATTTTGGGTTGGGGAAAAAACTACATCTTTATTTTCATGAACCTCTAACTAAAACTGAACATTTCTTTCCATCATGAAAGTCTTCTGAGAAGGGCCCATCAGCTTCACTCCTCTGCCAAGAGGCTCCATGACTAAAAAGAAAAAACACTGAGATTCTAAAGGTTCCCTAGAAGGTGGCCCTCAAGTTGAGAGTTGGAGGAAAGTAGGAATTACAAGAAGCAGAAGTAAAAAAGGAAGTGTATTTCCGGCCTATGCAAAGGCCCAGAGATGGATGATACAACACCATGTGTGAGGGACGGTAGGAAAGCCTGTTTGGCTGGACCAACATCTTGTGCAAAAAGGAACAATGTTTAAGAAAGCCAGAAAGGTAAGAAGGAGCCAGGTTGGGAAGATATGCCCAGATTTATGCAAAGGCAGATTTTTTTTTGGCAGCTGCATACATACAAAAAAATGATTGGGGAAGGAACGTCCCTTGCAGCTAAATTGATAGAGATGTTCAAAAACTGGGGCAGAAGTTGGCGCTCAGGTGTGGCTCTTGCCATCAGGTACCTTTTAAATATGGGTTCAGAGGCTTTACTAAACTGTGCATGTTCCCAAGTCCATTCTTGTTAGCTCATCAGGGTTCTCAGGGAGCTTCACCAGTCTCAAGACAGCTGTAAGCCTCGGATAAGCCAGCTCCCTCCTATTCTCTTTATCCCTGTTAGGTCCCAGAAATGACATTTTCATCAGGGAAGGAAAAGATCTGTGACAGTCACCAGGACCGGCTGGGCTCCAGCTATCTTATCAGAATTTCATTAGGAAAAGAGCCCCGCTAGAGGAAGAAAGGCCCTGAGCTAAAGAGGGCATGTCTGTGCCAGAGGTGGGGGAAGGGACAGGACATGTCTGGTTTCCTGGTTGGGTGACCTCACGGTTACTAACCTCACCTTTTCTCTCCGAGGACTGGCAGATCTATTATGCTCCTGCCAGTCACCCAGCTAGTGGGAACAGACGTAATTAAATTAATCCTGGGGTTTTATGTAATGGGTAGGGGAAATGTCAAGAGGATAGAAGAAAACCTTTGCACACGGGCAGGCTAGAGAGAGAGAGGAAAAAGAGAAAGGCAGCACAGAAGACAAAGGGTCCCAGGTCACACTGCCAAGGCCCCGAGTCCACCCTACGACCCACAGCATGTGGACGCATCGCCGCACTCACAGAAGAGTAAAATCTTTTACTTTTAAAGTTCACCAGAAGAAATTTTATAATCTTGTCAGTCGCCCAGCCCAGCATCAATGCAAGGAAGTTCTCTACTGACTCAGTCAATAAATCAGTAAATGCTGCCAGGCAGACACACCCCCAAGGAGGCCAGTGAAGAAAGAAAAGGCCCCCGTATACACCAAAATGCTCATGGCAGCGACAGGAAAGACCTGGAAACAAAGCAGATGCCCATTTACTAGGAGATGGCCACGCTGTGATACAGCAACATAATGGAATGTTACCGCCTTTTAAGAAATACCGAACCTACAGAGAAGCCTGGAAAGACTAGCTTGAACCGATGCGATGCGCAGTCAGATAAGGAAATCCAGGAAAACAATGTACACAATGACTAACCAACAGCAACAAAACACTCACACTGAACGCAGCAGACCAGGCTTGGCCGCAGAGAGGGATGAACGCGGGAATGAAGCATTCATCAAGGGCTTGCTGTGCGCGAAGCACTGTGCTGACTGCGGTGGACACAAAAGTCAGACCACCAAGTTCTCACGGGGACGACAGACTTGGAAGGTCTCGCGGTGCGTACGGCCGCTTCTTCAACGCCATGTCCACCGGCAAACTCATGTTCATTTCTGATGTCGACCTACATGGCAGCACTGGGCTTTATAGCGTGGCTTCTCCTTTAAACGGGAACTGTGAGAAGTAGACTAGAAGCAGATCTGGTGGTCTGAAGGACAGGACAACTTCCAAGGCTCTTGGCCTTAGGGGCCTGGACTGTCTTCATCTGAGTTCAAGTGGTGGTGGTGGTGGTGATGGTGGTTTGACTTACCCTGTAAGTGCTGCTGCCTCCTATCCCACCTCCCCACCTCACCCTACCCCACCCCTGCCTTGGCCCCCAGGGTTCCTTCTACTTCAGCTAGGCTCATTTGCCCAAACCTAGGACCGACAATTAGGTAGGTGGTGAGGACGACTAGTCCCTTCCCTTCCCAGGATGCTGACAATGAGGGCTGAGAAGCAGGACTAGCATGCTGTCTGCGGAGGTGCTACCACTCCCAGGGCTCCTGCCTCTGCCTCTGCCTCTGCCTCTCTATCCATGGCAATGGACCAGCGGTTGCTAATAGAGGTGATAAGGAGGGTGGATCTCCTCCCTACAAAGATTTCTCCTCTCCATGATGGCTGTGAGAGCTGGGCTAGAAGCGGATCTGGTGGTTTGGGGGACACAACTATTCCCTAGGCTCTTGATCTTAGGGTTCTGTACTATCTCCTTCTGAGTTCAAAGACAGACATGGTGGTCAAGATGGTGATGGTGATTTGACTCGCCCAGTACATGCTGCTTCCCATCTCTTCCTCAGGGGGCTTTGCCTGCCCTGTGGGTGACAGGTGGTTGTCAGCCAGCGGGGATACTGGTCCCCTCTCCACAAGAGCCCTTCCCCAGATGATGGCTATGAGGGCTGGACTGAAAGTAGAACCAGTGGACGAGGGTCCAACTGCCAACTTTAACTTCCCCACGGGGTGGGGCAGGCGAGCCAGCCTAACTGAACCAGGAGAAAACACACCCCACTTCTCTTTGACAGAACCAAGGGCCCTGGGGTCAGGTACGCTATCTATGTCATCATGAATATTTTTTTTCCAAAGGGTGGAATGGACAAAGAAGACAAAGAGGAAATAAAGGTGATAGTTCAAAATGATCATTAAACCTCCCCCGTGTCCCCAATTATTTGCATTCTCTTTCCTGAAATTACTTGTGTAGCTAGGCACTGACTTATTGCATAGATTGCTCCCCTGCCCCATATTGAATGTAAATTCCTTGAGGGTGGGGACTGTTTCTCATTAGACTATAATCCTAGTATTTGCTCATAGAAGGTCTTTAATTAACATTTGTTGAATTTACCAATTAGGTAACTTCCTGCCAAGTTGACTATAAAATGAATCCTTGCAAAAAACATTCCTACTTTGTCACTGATCTGACGTTTGCATGTGTGTGTGTGTGCGTCCGTGTGCACACGTGCTTCCTCTGATACATGCTGGCTGTGTGACACTGGGCAAGTAATTTAATCCCCTGCTGCTCTAGGTAACTCTTGAGACTCTGATTCACAGAGACAGTGTCAGCCTATATTGGTAAAGGGGATTTCCTCACCTGGGATTTCTTCCTATCAATGAAATCACAGATGCAGTCTTTATTTATACCCACATACACAAAACCTGTCAAAACAAATAGGTTTTCCTTAAGTCAGCACACTGAAGATAAGCCCGAGTCAAAAACTTGTTCAGGACCTGGGCTAAAGTCAACATTAACCTCCTGCACTATTGTGGCCTCTGTCACCCAGCACACTACAAGAATGGATTCAGCATTAATCATTTTCACAAAAGGCAGAGCTGGATGGCAGCAGGACTAAGGCCAATGATTCTCCCTGGTCTCTACAAGGAATACATTTCTACACCAAACAGCAGCTTGCATTATTCTACAGTGCAGGAGAAAGTAGAGGGGCTGGGTGATAAACCCACTTGGACACAAATGTGCGCTTAAGGCAGGAGACCCAAATTGGGGTCCCTAGGGACACTATAAAAACATTGCTTCACTTCTGAGCCTCAACTTTCTCCTTTTAAAAAGGAGCTATATTCTTTCTGATCCAGAGATTCCATTACTAGGTTGATATCCCAAGGAGGCCGCTGATAAGAAGAACTACCTTTCAAGAAAGGCTCTCCTATTTTCTGATGGTTTCCTTATAACGAGTCAAGATCTACCTCCCTCAGACTGACTGCCAGTTATCTCTGCCCCCTCCTCCTACAAAGTGCTGATAATCAGTGAAAGGGTCAAAACGTGGGCCACAAGAGAAAGCCCAGGGCAAAGGGGTACCAAGGTGGATGCCTGAGCACCAACACTGGGATCCTGCCATTGATCAGCCATGTGATTCTGGATGAGCTGTTTCTCCCAGTCTCTAATTCTTCATCTCTAAAGTAAGTCCTTACCTACTTACAACCTCAAGGTGGCCTAGAGTAGAAAGGACATGGCATTTAGAATGAGGAAAACTGGCTTTGAAACAGCTCTGAGAGAGGCAGTCAGGTGGTGCAGTGGATAGGATTCTGGGTCTGAAGTCAGGAAGACCTGAGTTCAAATCTAGCCTCAAATGCTGTGGGACCCTGTTTGCCTCAGTTTCCTCAAGTGTAAAATAGATATTATAATAATAATATACCTTGCACATACCTTGCAGGGCTTTATTGTAAAGACCAAAGGAAATAATATTAGTAAAATGTTTGGCACAGTGTCTGGCACATATGTTCAGTTTTTTTCAGCCATGCGTGGCTTTTAATGACCCTATTTGGGGCTGTCTTGGTAAAGATACTGGAGTGGTTTGCCATTCCCTCCTCCATGTGGTTTTACAGATGAGTAAGCTGAGGCAATCAGGGTTAAGTGACTTGCCCAGGGTCACATAACTAGTAAGCATCTGAGGCTGAACTTGAACTCAAGTCCTCCTGACTTCCTGGCCTGGCACTCTATCCACTTGACCCCAGCTGCTCTGAATAAATAATGTTACCCCCAAATAACAAGAAAGTGATTTTAAGAACAAAAATATCACCACCGTGGAATGAGAAGGATATTGATGGGAAACATTTTATCTTTCGATGCAGAGAAACACATTTCTCAAAGCCGGAGCGGTCCGCGTCCAGGACTATGCACAGGGGTCCACGAACAGGAGATCGCTGCCAGGTCGCAGCCAGTCATGAAGAACCATCTATTAAGGCGTAGAGGCGACACATGCTGTTAAACTCGGGAAGCACAGATGTTAGCCTGGGCTGAGCTCCTCAGGTTCTGACTCTGCGCTGAAATCCCCATCAGCAAAATGAAGAGAAGCACAAGGCTTCCTCCTTCTGCCCAAGACTCAGAGCTACAAGGGACATCAGGGAATCCAGCACAATCCTCTCGTTGTTTTTTACAGATGAGGGAACCAAGGCCTAAGGAGACAACCCCAAGGTTGGAAAGACACTACATGCAAGGTAAGTCTTTTACATAGTAGAGTGAAGAAAGGCTACTGGCTCTAGTCAAAGGACCCGGGTTTGAATCCTCAATCTGCCCAAGAATCTCAGGTTGCTCATTTGTAAAACCTGGAGGTTGGACTAGGTGGTCTCTGAGGTCACTTCCATCCCTAGAAGTATAACCCAAAGACTTCCCTCTATGCTCCAGTGCTTCAAAGGGCTACAGTGACAACGGCATCATGTAAACCTTCAATTCTAGTTGTTATTAACCTAAAGGAGAGAGAGAAGCCCTTGAACCAGATCGGTTGAGGGCCAGCACCGCCAGCCCCTGACTGACCACAGGCTTTGCAAAGGAGGATGTGACCTCTCTTCCCACAAATGCTAAGACAACAGTTTTATTGTAAGTCCACCAACATTTCGCTGGTAATTTCACAAGCTACCCTGTGACACCAGCGACAGCCAGCTATGACTCCCAGAGAAAGATGTCTCGTATCTCGGTACAGCCTAGAATCAGAGACTACTCTACAGAGTCTGTTCCTTGTTTTTGCAAGAGCTGTTGCTCAGCTGTTTTTAGCTGTGTCTGACTCCCGAATCAGACTTATTTGGGGTTTTCTCAGCAAAGATACAAGACTGGTTTGCCATTTCCTTCTCCGGCTCATTGTCCAGATGAGGAAACTGAGGCAAACTGGGTTAAATTATTTGCCCAGGGTCACATAACTAATAAATGTAAACCTGAGTCTTCCCAATTTCAAACTCAGTGCTCTATCCACTGTGCCACCTAACTGCCCCATTTTTGCCAGTAGTGTAGGATGAAGTACGGGGCAGAGTAACTCTCCTTGAATTTTTTCTGAAAACCAGTCAAAATCTCCTTTTCTGATCATATCCTGGAGTGAGAAGGATTTTGAACCACAACCTTTAATCTGCTCCTTTCTGATGGATCCTGGGATGGCAGCAGCATCCTCTGCTAACCCTGATTATTAAGATTATTTACAACATTCTCTGAACCTTCTTCACACGACCCTGTAGGGGACTGGAGTTTTCAACCATAGCTACAAAGGTACCCGATCTTTAAAAAACTCAGTTAAGTGGTTTGTGGTAGGTTGGTTAAGGATTAGCAATGAAGCTGATACTGAGCACTTCAACAGGTTTAAGGCTTAATTAAATTAGAGCTAAGACGTCCATGGAGCCCTAAGCCTTTTTCTTCACGTTCTTTCATATCTTGCTCTTTGGGAGACTTTCTCCCACATTCTTCCAAGTCCAAAACTTTTTGCTGCCTCATCATATTAAGTGACACAATTGCAAAAATGCTGAACTCAAGAGTCAGAAGTGCTGATTCTACTACTTACAAGTGTCATAACTTGTACAAATGAGCCATCTGGAACCTCAGTTTTACAATGTGGAAAATGGGAATAACCCTCAAAACTACTTCTCAAAGAGACAATGACAAGGAAAGTACTTAAAGTCTATAGAAATGGGGAGTATTATCAGATCACTATCATGATTACTTAGAGTGGTAGCCTTTCTCCAGCATCTGATCTTGGCACATGAGGAGATGATAGGTCCTAGAAGACAGAGTCAGCGGGATAGCAAGCTATGGCACATTCTAACAAGCTGGAAAGACTTCACATACAGTCCTGACAATGGCCTGTGTCTGCTGGGTGGAGACCAGCCCAATTAAATACACAGAAGTTATTATTGTAGGCGGACCACTAGACCATATATTCTTTGGCTGTAGCAGCCCCACGAAATCAATTACAAAAAAAATACAAATTGGTCCTCTGTCCTGCCTACCCCCTTTCTATTTCTGAAGTGGGAAGGATAGAAAGATGGAAGGATTCATGGGAGGGAAGGAAGGAGGGAGAGAGGAAGGAAGGAAGGAAGGTAGGAAGGAAGGAAGGAAGGAAGGAAGGAAGGAAGGAAGGAAGGAAGGAAGGAAGGAAGGAAGGAAGGAAAGAAGGAAGGAAGGATATTAGGGGAGGAGAATGTTATTATGACCTCCATTTTACAATTGAGGAAACTGAGGCAAACACAGGTTAAGTGAATTGCCCAACATCACACAGTTAGTAAATGCCTGAGGTTAAATTTTAATTCGGGTCTTCTGACTCCAGGCCCAGTTCTCTATCTAATGTGCAACCTAGCTGACCCCATGACAAAAAGACAGTAAGAGGCAGATTGTGCCAAGAGCCATGCAATTTTTTATGACACTTATAAATTTAAAGGGTGGTACTCTAAATAGAAAATTCACTTAGGTGCAGCTAAGAAGTGAATACAGCCCTGAAGAAACTCAATCGTCCCAATATTGATGCCCTCATCATAACTAAGGGAGAAGACTTGAGGGAGTTTTGGCCAGATGGGAAGATGGCTCACCAGTCTTCCCTGGAAGAGCACATAAAACATGCTAATGGACTTTCATCACTCGCTCTAACACAGAAAGAAACACAATTTCAGGAGCCACTTGGATCTTTTGTCTTGTTATCTTCACTGAATCATGGAACTGGGGGGTTGGAAGGAAACTTAGCTGCCATTCAGAACAACCCATATATAAAAGGAATCCCTACGTAACATGCCCAAGAAATGACAATCCAGCATCTGCCTGAAGATTTTTTTTTTTATTTTGCTTTTTTGGAGGGGGGAAAGAAAGGCAGGGCAATTAGGGTTAAGTGACTTGCTCAAGGTCTTACAGCTAGTAAATGTGAACCGTCAGGTCAGATTTAAACTCAGGTCCTCCTCACTCCAGGGCTGGTGCTCTATTCACTACACCACCTAACTGCCCCTGCTTGAAGATTTTCAAAGAAGGAAACCACTTGCAACTACTCTGGGGAAGTTCTATCTATTAGGAAATTTTTCCTGTCATCAAGTACCTACAGGCCTCTTTTCTCCTTTCACTCAATACTCCTAGTTCTACTCTATGGTGCCAAAAAAACAAGTTTAATTCCTCTTCCACATAGAAGACCTTCAAATACTTGAAGACAGCCCTTCACATGCCCCCTGAGTCATCGCTTATTCAGGCTAACCACGTCCAGTTCCTCTACTGATTCTCAGGTCATGCACTCAAGGACCTTCACCTATTCTGACTGCCTTCTTACAAATACTCTCCAGTACACCGACGTCCTGGTAGCCATGAATCAACATAATGCTCCAGAAGAAATCTGAAGACAGGAGAGAAGAGCAGAAATGTCAATCTCTTCCCTGTTCCTAGAAGATCTGCCCTGTGAGAAGCAAGCTCACTCCCAACACCAGATCTTCCAGTCAACTGCCGCCTTTGGGCGCTATCTAGTTCACAGGCGCTATTTACTGTTTAATATCAGCTGTATATCCGTACAATCCCAGGGCCTTCGTTTAGGAAAAAAAAAACACAGCAGACCTGCTCCTGAAATCTGATATCTCTGCATGATTTCACTTTTCTGCTCTCTAAGTCTGTGATATCAAATATTTGTGTGGACGCCTTTGAAGTCCACTGGGTGCAGCAGATCTGCTCCGGTCATCTGGAGAGATCCCTGGCAAAGCCTTCGTTCTTCCTAGTGCCAGAAAAACAAGAATTCTCTCCAAAGAATCCTCCTTGAACTGAGGGAGAATTTCGTAACTGGGGTCCTGTCTGTTCTCTGGGCATTGAACGGATCTAGCCTGCTTAAAGAATCACATCAGGGTAAAAATGCCAGAGCCTGAAAAGACCTTGGAAATCATCCAGCGTGATCTACAGATAAGCAGGAATCCCCTCTACAAAATCCCAGACTTACTGTCTTTGAGCTCTGTTTGAATATCTCCAGGGATGGGGAACTCATTACTTTAGCAGCTAACCTTTCCCACTTTCTCACAGATGTAGCTAACTCTGGCCTACTTTTAGAAATATGCAATCATACAAAGATGGAACTATTAGAGACCTTAGAGCTGTCTCAACTTTGACTTTTTCTTCTTTTCAATAAATATAGGGAGCTGAAGGAATTGTGGCCTCCAGAGGTCAGATACCCATTGGAGATGCTTGTGGATAGAGGTCACAGACCCGTCAGGGACCTTAAGGCCACTTAGTCCAACTCCCGGCGGAGAAAAGGAAGATGAACTCAAGTGTAGAAAAGGCTAAGTGACTTGCCCCAACTGCACAACTGTTGCTGTTCTCAGCTGTTTCAGACTGACTGTCCTACCATCATGGGTACTTTTCTTGCTCAGTTATTTCCAGTTGCTCTTGACTCTCCGTGAGCCCATCGAGGTTTTCTTGGCACGGATACTAGAGTGGTTCGCCATTTCCTTCTCTGGCTCATCTTTACAAATGAGAAAACTGAGGCAAATAGGCTTAAGTGAATATACCCACTCCTTCCACTCCAGAAAATGTCAAGGGCCTGACTACAAAGTGAAAGGCGCACAAGGTGATTCTGCAGGTTGGTATGAATCCGCTTAGGAGTGGCAAACTTACCCAGCACCATAAGAATGCATAGAGGGTAGAGCAGGTGTGTTCAGTTACACCCCAATATCTCAAATGTGCCTGTCTCATATTTTTAAAGTAGTTTAGCTGTCAATCTTAAGAAAGCTTAGTTAATTTTTAGGGTTTTTTTTACTTGTTTAATAAATTAAAAATCATGTCTTTTAGGATTAAACATTCCATATTATGTTTCTCTTAAGAGAACAAAATTTCCTGGGTACATACTCTAATGAAATGTGCTCCACATACCTATAAGCAGGACTTTAATTTCAATATCCTTCTCAGGAACCCCTGGAATAGAACTCTTATTTGGGGACAGTCTCTAAAGAAAATAAACATTTCCAGTCTCGAGACTTCACGCTTCTTGGCCATAATCCCATCTGATGTTCCTGGACACCAGCTGAGCACCTAAAACAGGAAGGAGGCTCCACAGTCACCATGGCACCAAAGGGTTCTAAGCAACATTCCCTCAAACGATATTATACAGTATTTCTGGGATTATTTCTGATGTGCTGTCTCCATGACCAGTAAGACAGATCTGTTTTGTACTTGCAAATCCCATGCTTTAAAAAATACTGAAAATTAGCCTTTATCAGAGGATTTGTCTTTTGGCAGCTTCAATGACCCAGCTATTGCCTTTGTTTTGACTGAAATTCATTTTCATTTTCAAAAGGATCCACAATTTCTTATTTTTTTAAAGGATCTCTAAGACCTGCTAGGCAGATCATACCATTTATGAGTCCATGCTAGTGTGTAGGTGAGACCGCACGCCATAGTGGATAGAGTGAGGAACTTGTACTCAGAAGCCCTGGGTTCAAATCCTGCTTCAGACATTTGCTAGTTATGCGACCTTGAGCAAGTCACTTAACATCTCCTGGACTCAGTTTCCTCCCCTGTAAAATGAAAGAACCAAACTATAACGCCTCTAATAGTCGTAAACGATGGCTTATGATACTACGGTCTCTCCGCAGATGGGAAGACGGATAGTAATTAAGTCTAAAACCTAAAACCATCTTCTACTTAGGTGATAAATCGGAACATAATTTCCATCGCTTAATGGAATTCACCTCATCGCACACCACCTAAATTCACATACTGCGTAAGAGGCAAAAGGACGCTCTTTTCGGTGGAAGCAGAGAAAAAATTATTTGGAACAGAACAAAACTAGCGATTAGGCTAACTTTAAAACCGGACGTACTCGCTCTAACTACTCAATCATCCTGACTAAGATAAATAATGGTCTTCTCCACATTTCTGGACTCTGCCGTAGGTCTATAGGTCCTAAAGCACACACTACTTTGAGCGGCGATCAGATCAAAATCTTCTTTATCTTGGAGAGGGAGAAGGTGGGTTAGCACAGCGACAACCGCACCGGCCTCCCCAGGATGGCTGCTCTTAGATCTGCTTTACCAGGAAAGATAGCTGTTTAAGGCGTCATCCATATTTATAATTACATTCACTAGTTCAGGGGAAAAGCAAGCACCCTGAACTTCAGAGAAAATACAAGCAGAGAAATAAAGACCAACAGACAGGGCTCTGACTGCCTGAATCAACTCTACACTTTACATATATCCCTGGATCGAGGGAGCCTTATAAGCAAGCCCCCAGAGCAAAATGCTAACTCGGAGTATAGATACACTTCTCAGAGCCAGAAGGCGTCACAACCCTCCCGACTCAGGGTCCAATCAGAAATTAATAAAAGGTGTGAAACCCTTCCAATAAGTAAGCCTCCCCTACACAAGTTTGCTTTAATGGGCTCCACATGAGGCCTATGACTGGGTGGGGAAAATCTTAAATCCCATTAACATTACAATTGGTAAAGGGGGGAAGCTCAGTGTATTTATTCCAGATCCATAATAATGGACTTTGCCAAATTCTCTGGAACATACACTCAGCAAAAAAATTTTACAGTGAGATGTCATTAAATTAAGTTAGTGTTAACGCCATAGGATTTAAGACACCCAGAGCTGGGGCAGCCTTAAAACCATAGCATGCCTGAGCTAGAAGGGGCCTTATAATTACAGAAACATTCATATCAGAGCCTTTAGGGGCCTGAGAAACATGAAACTAACCTCTCCCTTCATGCCCTTGATCTCACCCGCCCTGTCTCCTCTAGGAGCTTTCCCCATTGATCATTCCCTCGCTCCCTCTCATCTTAAATCTTTCTTTCTATGGCCTTTTTCCTTGCTGCCTACAAACACTCCCTGATCTCCTCCCCATCCTTAAAAAAAAATGCCTGGACCCCATTGTCCTGCAGGTAGCATTCTCTAGCCACCCTCCCTCTGATGACCCCACCCCTGGAGAGAGCTGTAAATACTCCTTGTCCCTATTTCCCCACCACTCAGTCGCTTCTTAACCAAACCCACTTTGGCCAAAACTGCTTTCTCCAAGATCATCAATGTCTGGAGTCCCGCCCCGCAGAACAGTGAAAAGGGTGCTGACCATTAATTCCTGGGAACCCGAGAGTTTGAATCCTGCTCTCTCTCTTACCAATTACCGGCCAACAATGGGCGCATCAAGGACTCCGGGTGAGCCTCAGTTCCCTTCTAAGACTAGATCCCAGGATTCTCTCCCCCCCACCCACCCCCACCCCGGCCTGGCTCATTCCCATTGGCCTTTTCTTAGTCTGAAGCCTCTAACATTCTCAGCCACTCCCTGCCTGCCTCCCTAATGGTCTCCTCCTTTGGTGGCTTCACCACTCTCTTATAATCCTGGCCTGAATATTGTAGGAGCCTCCAGTCTGCCCCAAGTCCATCCCTCATCCTTCACACAGCTATCCAAGAGATGTCCTTGAAGACTGCTGTGACCGTACCCCTGCAAGCTCCATGGGGCCGGCCAGGACTTTGCCTCTGTCCTTCTTTATACTTAGCACAGTGTGACACGGAGTGGGCTTTCATGACTGACTGACTGTTTTGGTGGCTCCCTTTGGCCTCTAGAATAAAATGCAAACTGCACTGTTTGACATTTAAAGCTTCTCCAAACCCAGATCTATGAGACTTTCCACTGCACATCTCCTTTCCACTCACTGTAATCCAGTCAAGCTTCCCTGACTTCTGCTCCTTGGTACTGAATACAGTTCTTGTTCATGCCTCACTCCTCATGGACCCCATTTGGGTTTTCTTTTTTTTTTTTTTTTTTTTAATAAAGTTATTTTCTTTTAGTTTTCAACATTCACTCCCACTACTTTTAAATTTTCTCTGCCTCCCTCCCCCAAACCCCCAAAATGGCATGTAACATGGGCTCCATTTCGATTGTCTTGGCAAAGATACTGGAGGGGTTTGCCATTTCCTTCTCCAGCTCATTTTACAGATTAGGAAACTGAGGCAAACAGGGTTAAGTGACTCACCCAGGGACACACAGCTAGTAAGCGTCTGAGGCCAGATTTGAACTCATGAGTCTTCCTGACAATCTATCTACCGCACCATCTAGGGGCCCACAACACAGAATATGGAAGATCACAGAGGTCTGTGGCACAGAACAGAACCAAGAACACAGAAGAAACTTAATAAACTGGATGGCTTCTTATCTATCTGAATATCCCCCACTCATTCCTTGACTCTCATTGTACGGGTGTCTCTCAAAGCCTGGCCTTGGGACCGTTCCCCTTGTCTCTAGACACACTCTCTCTCCCTAGAGGGTCCATTAGCTCTCCTGGCTTCAGTCATTGTATCTACCCAGACGCCTCCCAGCACTGTCTCTCAGTCAGAACACCAGCCCCATATCCCTGACTTGCTAATGGATATCTCCACTCAGCACACCCCAAAGAGCACCCATCAATTTGATCTCTTCTAAACTTCCCTATCTCCTGAGAGCGATAAAATCCTTAGTCAAATGAGGGCAATGATCCACTCCTTGATTCTTCCCTCTCCTTCTCCCCTCCTCCCCTTCCTGCATTTATTACATTAAGTCATCTGCCAACCGCTGTCAATGTTACCTCCAAAACATCTCTTACATTCTCCTCTTCATTCACCCCACCACACCGATTCAGGCTCCCCTCGCCACCCACCCTAAGCTGGCTTGATGGCCTCCTCATTGTTCTTCCAGTCTCTGACATCCCCTCTCCAATCTATTCTTCACATGGTCATCAGATTTATTTTCCCAAGACACAAGTCTAATCCTGCCACTCCCTTTGATCTAAAAGCCTTCACTGACTCCCAGTGATTTCCATGACAGTACAGACTCCTCAGTAAAAGGTCTCCCACACACCTTTCCAAAATTTCTCACCATTCTCTACTCTACATTCTATCACCACGCATTTACACGTGTGTTCCCTCCTGTCCACTTTACATACGTGTCTCTGCTTCTTTATCTTGCTTCCACTAAAGGTGCCAGCTCCTCTGCAAAGCCTTCCTCCATCTCCCTACCAGAGAGTGCATCCATCCCACTCCTTCCTCAAATGACCTTAAATTTGCTCGTCACACTGCCTGTTGTGTTCTCCCAGTAAGCTCTCTGAAAGAAAAGGCCCATTTTCTTGTTTGCCTTTGTTCAAATACCTTTTGCTCCCCATAGGGTAGCCATTTAATGTTTGCTGAAATGAATGTTAAAGCTGGAAGACAGTCACAGCATCAGAGATTTTAGAGGCTGTAAAAGCTCTCAGGGGCCATCAAGGTCAACCTCCTCATTTTACAGATGAGGAAACTGAGGCCCAGAAAGGTGAAGTGACTTGCCCAAGATCTAGAGGGTAATCTAGAGATCTGAACTAAGGTTCCTTGTAGCCATGTCTGAGGCCACTGATGGAATCCACCTGCCTCATGTTTTAGGGTATGAAATGAAGCTCAAAGTGGTCTCCTATATGGGATTTCTATTGAGTATGAAAATTCAAATTTAAATTAATTTCTTCCTCTATGGATTTAGAGAACACAAGAGAAACCAGATTAAACTTGACAGTCATTTCAAACCAAAGTTAATAAGGGTGCTTCTAATTTGTGGCTTGCAGTCATTTCCTTGTATATGGGTTTTGCTGATGACATAATTATATAACACACAGTTGCTTCTATTTTTTCTCAACTAAAAAAGTTTTATTCACTTGTTCCCACTATCAAGGAGCATGTATCGATTGCCTGCCCATATAGGACGCTGGGAAAAGCACTGAGGGAAATAAAGAGAGGAGCAAAGCATGGCATTTACCCTGAAGGGGCCTGTAATTTGGTTATTAGTAAACATATATAGTTTCAATTATAGCATGTGTTATATTGGACAGAGATGCATGTGGTATAATAGAGGGAACACCGGATTTGGACTCAAAGGACCTGGGTTTGAATTATGGCTCTGCCACTTACAAGGTATGTGACCTTGGATAAGTCACTCATCTAAGCCTCAGTTTTATTATGTATAATATGGGGCCACCAACATAGGTACTTCTCATAGCACAAGGATGGTGTGAGAAAAGCACTTTGTAAACTTTAAAATGCCATAGAAATTTCAAGTATTACAATTAACAATATACATTTCTGTTAGATACCTATTGATTTCATTTCATTTTTTTCAATTTATTTAACAAACATTTACTGTGTTATTACTCTAGAAGAATGATTGAGGAAAATCCCTGAAAGAGCGTATAATCTATCTGAGAAAGTCAGTGAGCTAGCAGGAACCAAGGCAGGGCATGGTACCAAGTGCTAATGTGTGTGTAGTGCTGGCTGTCTTCAGGGAAGGAAGCTCAGAAAGAGGCAATCAGGTTTATCAGGGCTCCTTTCAGATAGTGAGAAGGATTCCAGGCACACTGGACAGGAAATTAGATAACCTTCTGCCTTAAATTCTTCTCCAAGGGGTCACACTTTAAGAGTTGTTTAGGCCTCAACTAAAAACATTCCAAATGGATAGGCATCAATTAAGCTCATCCTTCAACTTCCAACTCTGGAGATGGAATAAGCTAATTGCCTTAAGCAGAAGAAAAGGCCGAAGACTGGCCTTGCTCAGAGGGACCAAATCTATTTCTTACAGACCTTAGTGCTACTCTAAGCTAGACCACTAGTTATGAGACCTCTCCAGACCTCAAGGGATTTGGCTTCATTGGTTTCCAATGTCCTTACCGATGCTCTTTCTTCCCACCTCCCCTCCCCCCAATTATCAGGCACGTGGTATTGCTCCCCCACCCCCAGCTCCCAGTAACATATTAGCTTAGGAGCATAAATTACTTCTTCATTTTGAATTTGCATCTCCTAAGACATAACCCAAAGGGTGCTAAATGATATGCTTGTTAGATGGCTTTGGATATTTCCATGAGGAATGAATGCTTTTCTTCTCTGAGAGAATTTCTCTTCTGTAAAGTAAGACAGTTGGACTGCATGATAATCAAGGTCCCTTTCAATTTTGATATTTTTTTCTGGAATCATTATGGGAGCTTTTTCTTGGGAAAAACAATGGGGATGCTACTTTGGATGTGGAAGTGTTCCTCCAAACGGGCAGGGTTAGGAGTGTTTGCCTAGTAATAAGCAAGACTGGTTCACTATGGAGAAGGTAAACAAGGGTTCCTATTTCATAAAAAGCTAACAGTGAAATCATTGTGACTGAAGCAATTAGTAGAAGGTCTAGTTCACTGTCACATGCTTATTCCACTTTTTTTTTTTAAAAAGCTTTATTTGGAAAAAAATAATAATAATAAACCTACTGGCCAATCTTTTCCTAAACCAAGCATGCTGTAAGAGTACGTGGATTAGTTAAAGTCATTTCAAGAAGGGAAAAACCTGCTACACAAGTATGAGATGTTATATCTATGAAGGGTAGTCAGCCTTGGGTGAAAGGACCTTGGACTGGAAGTGAGGGACCAGGAGACTCACCGGCTCTGCACCAACTGGACAGATAACCTTGGGCAAGTCACTTCCCCTCTGTGGGCCTTAGTTCAGCCCACTGGAAAAATGAGAGAACTGGATTCTATCATTTCTAAGATCCCTTCTAACTTCCTGCTGACGGTCCCTCCCTGCATCCCCATCTAGATGACTCTAGCATTAACCTGCTTGCTGCAGGCAAGAATTCCTACCTTCTTGGGGGTCTCTTGCCTTGGGTGCTAAACTTCTTGCCCTGCTCCTGTGTCTTCTTTGTTTTTATGACCTGGGAGGCTTTGCCCTCATTTCTCTGACTGTTTTTCAGTCCTTCCCTTCCCAATGGGCTGAGGGGTTGCCGTGAGACATCATTCACTGAACAACAACCCCTGGGAGAAATCTTGACTTCTCATTTGTAGGCGTGTGAACTCCAAATTGAAACCTTAGCTAAATGGAGAGATGAAGGCTAGCAGAACCGTAAAACACCAGAACTGGAAGGGAGCAGAGAAAGCAGTTAGGCCAACCCCTTCATTTTACAGATGAGTGAACTGGGGCCCAGAGAAGTAACATGCCTTTGCCCAAGGTCACCCAGTAAGTAATTAGCAGTTAGAATGCGCACACTCTGAGTCGAATGTTCTTTCCCATTGCCTTGTATAATTAAACACTCTGCTAAGCCCCATCTCCAATGTTTTCTGTTCCCCATTCTATAAGCACTGCCTGTCACCTAGAGAGGGTTTTGCCTCTCGGATGCAAGTCACATTTTATGTTCTCTTGTATTCCCCATAACACAGTATAAGATATATAAGAGCCCTTCAATAAATGCTTGTTGGTTGGTGAAATGATTAGGAATGAAGAAAAAGGCAGAATTGAGCAGAAAAGGTTCCTTTGCTGCTATGACACGTCCCCTCTGCCTTTTCTTCGGTCCTGCTGACCCTCCGCACTAGAGACTGGCTTCTAACCATTTCATCATCCTGACTGCCCCACACTGATCGGGCCCCACTTTGTCAGTGCCCCTCCTGGAACTTAATGCCCTGAACTGAACTCTGGAGTCCTCACGTGGTCCAATGGCAGGAGCAGGTCAATAAGACTACTGGTTGCTCTGCGCGCAACCTAATATGACATTAGCATTTTGGGCACATTTGGGACATCCAAGCCTAGAACATCAAGGAGGCGGGTGGGGTGCGTGTTAGAGGATACAGGAAGAAGGGGAAAATTGGAAGGCTCGTGTCTTACTTGCTCTAAAAAAACAACAAACTACTCCCTTTGCTCTCAGAAGTCATTCAAAGACTAGAACCTTAGTTTCTCCTTCGTTCAGGCACAGCAAAGAGAGATGACCTTACTGTCACTAAAAAATCACAAATATGCATTGTCTACTTACAACATTCAAGGCACCAGAGAGAACAAAGACAAAGCAAAAATAATCCCTGTCCTGAGGGACTTTAGATTGGAGGGAGGGGAAGGAGACAGAACTCAGATGTGCTTCTAAAAGTTCTAAATACATTTAACAGCTGGGTGGAGGAGAAGAGGAGGACTGGGATCAGAGTCAGGACACCCAATGGGCTGCTGTGGCAATGGAAGCCCAGGGGACGGCCCCAGCTAGTCATTCAGAGAGAAGACAGACAGGTAGAAATGCAATACGGTGCATTGTTCCCTTTAAAGCCATGCTGTTGCTATGCTTCTTAAGCATTCTATGCTCCAGGCAAACTGGACTAGTCTCAGTTCCCTGCACTTTGTAACTCCTGTGTCTTTAGTTGTCCTTCTTCCTACGCTGAGAAGGTTCTCTACCTCCCAGCCTCTCCCCACCCCTCCCTGCTAGAAACCTATTCATCCTCCATGGCCTAACTCAAATCCTGCCTCTTCCAAAAAGCTCTTCTATGATTCCCAGGGCCACATGACATCTCTCCCTCCTAGAATCTTAAATAAAGAGCACTTGGCTGAATTTTTTTTTAATCCTCTTATCTTGTTCCATTTTGTATGAGTATCCATATCTCCTCTCCTAGATTCTAAGAAAGGAAAGGGAACTACACCTAACTGATGGTTGTCCTTCTTCCCACCTCCACCAGGTGCCCAATTCACAGAGGCTGGAGAACAGCCAGGTCAGTGACTGCAGAGCCCAGAGATCAAAGGTTCAGAGGAATCATAAGCCCTGAAGCACCCATGGAAGGTCACCCCCAACAGCTGTCTCAGAAACCATTCGACACTATCTTTCTATCAGCTGCCAATCCCTTCTGACTCAAGCACTCCCAGCCATCAAACACTTCGACAAGATTCTTTACACATATTACCTAAAGTTTATGTAAGTACTAGCTGTTATATTCCAGCACTTAGTGTCTGGCACATAATAAGCATTTGATTAAATACTCAGGGACTAATAAATCCTTTTCTTGGTTCTTAGTATTTTATTTATTTGTTGGTGGGGCTGGGGTGCAAATCTGAATTAAGTGAGTTACCCAGGGTCACACAGCTAGTAAGAATCTGAGGCTGGATTTGAACTCAGTTCCTCCTGACTCAAGGGCTGACATTCTACCCGCTGCACCACCCAGCTGCCCTTTCTCGAAGCTGCTCTCCAATTTATATTTCCTGTGTCACATGAGATTTAAGCATTATAAATTTAAACTGAACTACTGATGCTCATATAGTATTGCACAAGGGTAACAGCTTCGTCAAGTTGAATAATAATTGCCGGTATTTATGCAATGCTCCAGTATGTGCACAAAACGTCTTACACACATCTCATCTGATGCTCAGAACAACCCTGGGAGACAGGCGCTACCCTGCTCACTTTACAGATAAGGAAACCGAGGCAGACAGACTAAGGACTTGTCCACAGTCACACGGCCAGTAAGTGTGTGAAGCAAACCTGAACTCAGGTCCTCCTGATTCCCAATCTAGGACTCTATCTACTGTGCCATTTACCTGCTTAGGTGAAAAAGCAGACATGAAAACAGGAGCCAGTCCCAACTCTGATCTCCATCATCTAGGTGACTTAGGTGAACCGTTTAATCTTCCTGACCTTTCCACGTCTGTAATCAACTGAATTATCCAATTACAGGATTGTCGGGAGGTAGATGACAGAACACTGAACTTGGAATCACAAAGCCCTGGCTTTGAACCCTTCGTTAGACACTTATACTAGCTGTGGGAAATCATTTAGCCTTCTTGCCTCAAGCTCCTCATCTATAAAATGGGGGTGATAACACCTACACCCCAGGGTTCTTTGTGAGGATCAGATGAGAGAATTAATGTGAAGTGATTTCTCAACCTGAAAGGCCCATATAAAATCAGCTGTTGCTGTGGTGAGAAGTGTGGTAAACCACACACACACACACACACACACACACACACACATAATAAAAAGATATAATATAAATGTAAATTGCTAGTAGTAGTAGTGGTAAAAGAGAGAGGAAGAGGGAGAGAGAGAGACAGAGAGAGATAGAGACAGAGAGAGAGAAAGAAACAGACGGACAGAGAGAGGTTTTTCCTCATTCCCTTTCCACAGCCGCTCCCACCATGTGCAAGTCATGGGGATTTTTATAACTTGTTATAGCCACAGTCCAAAGTACAGTTTCACGCAGTGAGCAACCGGTTCTGAATTCCAGATTCACAGGTTGTAAGTGGTTCACAAAAGGAGCTCTGCTCCAAAGGCTATGAAAAAGAAACTGCTTACATTTTGAAGTGGTCTCTCTACCACCCGACCAAAGGCAACTATAGCTCTTCCACATGGGCTACTTTCTACCCTACTCCTTCTCACATGGCAGGTTGGTTCTCTAGAGAGCAGCTGGCAATGACTCACTGCCCTTGGGATCCTAAAGAGAATCCTGAGAGGGGAGAGGTGATTTCTCTTGTCTTGTTGCTCATGCACCCTGACTTGGTATGCACCCGTTGGTCAGCCAGCACCAATGAGCTTTTAGTCAGGAGTATTTGCTAAGCAGGTATAATAAAAATAGCTGGTGTTAAAAGATAACAAACAACACACCACCCCACTTCCCCCCAAAAAGTCTGGGACACACTTTCTCACAAGTACACACAAAGTCCATAGAAGAGTGGGCTCAAGCCACATACATGTGGCAAAAAGTTCCTGGTTTCTGGAAGTTGTTTCTCCCTTTAAGGCCTTCCCATGCGGTTCCCCTTTCAATATGCATAGCTCTCTTCTGGGCTCCAGAACTGGTGCCCTTATAGAGTCCTGAAGCAGCCTTTCTTAAGCATGTCTCAGCTGTCTTCAGTAGCTGCTTAGATGCTCCTGATGTTCAGTGGGATACTGTGACCGGCACTGGGAAGCCCTAATCTTGCAACCTTTCAAAGTTCATGAGATCATTCAGAGGTCCATGGAAGGAAGGAGAAGAGACAGTATCTCCTATAACTAAACTTTGAATCCAGCCATTCAACCAACCCAGAATTCACCTGACTGCATACTATCGGCTGATTCACATTTCTCAAACTGTCTATAAGAATAAATTTTGCTTAAAATTGGCTTAATTTGCTTAAATTTGCTTAAAACTAAACAACCTAAATCTATAGCATTCCCCAGATCTTCTGGTCTATAATTGGGCAAGACCTGTTCTTGATGAAACCATAATGGCTCGTGATATTTTCAGCCATTTTTTTCAGTAAAGTATGATTCTTCAAGACCCCATTTAGGGTTTTCTTGGCAGACACATCAGAATGCTATCTTTCCTTCCATTTCCTTCCCCGGCTCATTTTACAGATGAGGAAGCTGAGGTCCAGGTCACATCTCTAGTAAGTGTCTGGGGCCAGATTTGACCTCAAGAAGATGAGCCTTCCTGACTCATCTGCACTCTATCCATGGTGCCACCCAGCTGCCAGCCCACATTGTGATTACTGCTTCCTTTCCTAGGAGGTGACTAGCAAGTCTGTTAATAATGTGTTCTAGAACTTTGCCAGGAATCCAAGGCAGGCTTATACTTTTTGGCAGACTCCATGGTTTTCCTTTCTTCCAAAATCAAGACATGCCTGCCTTCCCTAGGCCTGCAGTAGCGCTTCCTCTGCAGTCCTCTGTTCTGCTACAGAGATTAATGCCAGTGGCTCAGTCATATCCATCTGCTTTTCCCTGGACCCTGGTCTGTGGTCTTCAGCACATGATTAATAAATAACTCCTTCTTCTATCAGCTTTCAAATCCCTACCAATTATTTTGTTCTGTCCTTTCCAGTACAAATATTCAACTTGGAAGGGCAAAAAGAAGCAAAATCAAAGATTAAAATAATACCTGAAGCACTTATCTCACTCGCCAAGAGCACAGGAGTGTTCTTCACACTTTAAAGCATTAGATAAATATTAGCTAATTACTACAGCGATTCTATGAATGTTCCCATAATCAAGATCCTCATGTCTTTATCTCTTATTGCTGGCCTTCATTTAAACAGTTTCCCTGAAAGACATTCAAGCATCTAGGGACATACATGGCCTCTCCTCACCAGATACACAAAAACCCCATTAGTGTGAAATGAGCTTTGGATTTGCAATAAAGACAACGGAATTCTTTAGATAAACAGTTAAAATCAGAAACCAGAAATCCCACTTGGCTCCAAAGTGTGCTTAGAGAATATCTGCCCCATTCTCCAAACCCTCCTGTGAGTAGCCAATGAGGTAAGTGTGACCCAGCCACCCCACCAGTGACCCACATGCCCTATGGCTTTACTACTGCTGACAGAGGTCAGGCTTCTACATGTCAGCACACTAAGGCCCCTTCCCTGGGTTACTCGTCCTATACCACAGCATCAAGGGAAATGTTAGGAATATCCTCAGACTAAGGAATCAAGCCAGTGAGTTCTTCCTTGCCCAAACATGATGCCAAACCGCAAAACTTCTTTGCTAATGGTTTTCCCTCATTAGCACCCAGAAGATTCTGGCCTTCTAAGACCTAGTTTCCAAATTGATTCTCTTCAGTTATGGCAAAGTACAGCTCTTGCATGAACTGAATGAACATTATTGAGCTCGACTCATCTGGTTTCATTAAAACACTGTGACCTTTGTTAAGCCTCACTGGGTCCACGTTTCCTCAGCTGGAAGTGGAGAGAATCAGACTGGCTGGTGTCTAAGGTAACTTCCAGTCCTAAAGCCTATGATCCTATGACATTATTGCCATCACTGAGGTACAGAAAATCCATCGATAAGTCAGTAACTGAGCTGAACAGGCATAAATACCAACTCAGCACAATCCCAACCTTACCTCCCCTGCCATGTTTTGATTCTATTGCTAGTAGAACCATTACTGGCTCTGTTACCACACTGGTGAAGCCAGAGAAGGTAGGGACTATATGATCATAGCTATGGAGCTAGGAGGGACCTTTGTTGGTTTTTGGTCATTTTTCAGTCATGTCTGACTCTCTGTGACTCTATTTGGGGTTTCTTAACAAAGATACCAGAGCAGTTTGCCATTTCCTGCTCCAGTTCATTTTACAGATGAGGAAACTGAGGCAAATGGGGTTAAGTGACTTGTGCAGGGTCACAGAGCTAGTAGGTGTCTGGGGCCAGACCTGAATTCAAGAAGACAAATCTTCCTGATGGCAGGCCCATTACTCTCTCCACTCTGCTGCCTGGTTTCCATTAGATCTGGGATTTTCTTATTACTCAGAAACTCTTCCTCCATCTTATAGATTAGATTCCCTTTATTTACTTCAGCAAATTCCTTCATTAGTAATTTGGCTCAATGATAGAAAACACAGAACCAGTTAAGCTCCTGGAGTGGAATACTCCATGCCAAGAAAACACAGCCTTCTGTTTACAAATAAAGAGAAAAATGTTTATGCTTAAGATTTCAGAAACCTGATGTACCTCCAGGCTAGAACTGCCACAAAATACGAAGTCTGGGGGACCTAAAGGATAGTCAAAATCAATCAACATTCTTCAAGCAGCTCCTAAGCCTTGGTAATGCTAAGCCTTGGAATCGTGGGTTCCTAGGAACCATCTCTTCCTGGCCATTTCCAGACAGTCGCCCCTACCCTCCAGTCATCCTCTTTAAAGATCTTTTATTAGAAACACCCACACTTGGCCTCCTGGGATCCTTGGCTCCCTGACAGGTGATGGTTTGCCTTGCTCAGAGAATCAGCCTTTAGGCTACTTTCTGGTCATTTCTAAGCCTTGCCTCAGTATGCCTTCTCCCAGCCCCCCTTTAATGTGCTATGTTCCAGCATTAGAATATAAGCTCATTGAGGGCAAGAAATCCGTACTTCCTCAGATCCCTAGCACTTAACACATCACACATAGGAAGTGCTGGAGAAGTGCCTTTTTATTCCTTTTATTAACTTCATTCATTCACAGACATGTAGCACAAAGGGACTCTCAGAGGCTACCCAAGTCCCATAGACAAGCACGGAGGACAGAGGTTGAGTGACTTGCCTGAGGCCACACAGATACAGCACTGGAACCCAGATCTTTAGGCTCTCAATCCAGAGCTCTTACTACTGTATCACGCTGTCCCGGCACCCTACTTGCACTCCACCATCACGACCATGCATGAGGACACAAAGGGAGCTTTAAACGCAGAGACACTGATAACTAATACAATGCAGACATAGAGTCCAGCAAAGCACCCGAGCCTCCGCCCACAAGGGGCAGACTCCCTCCCTGATGTGAAGGACTTCCCCAGGCATCCCAACCAAACCGAGCTTGTCAGGACCACAGGGCAGGAGAGCTGGAAAGAAGGTTAAAACCAGAAGAAATGTTAGCAGTCACCTCACCTGACAGAATATGAAAATAAAACCTAGACTAGGTGAGCGACTTGCCTGATGTCACCTAAGAACTGGCTAATTAGGCAGAACTTGGGTCCCACAGACGACGAGTCCAACACTCTCTCCATTACCGACACGCTGCCATCGGACCCATGGGCTAAGGACACGAGTCACTAGCCTTGCAGGGAAAGCCCGTCCTGAGGGAGGGGTAAAGTCACCAGCATAAAGCAGAGGCCGGGGCAGGGCAGGAATCAAAGGCTGTCCACCCAACGCCAAATCTCCGGAACTAAGACAGGAGCAAGCAAGCGGCTGGAGACGAGTAGGAGTTTCAAACCAGGGAGGTGTGTTCCATGACTAGAAGGTATAGTAATAGTGGTAATTACTAGTAGGAAGAGGAGTAGGAGCCAGAGTAGGAATAGTAATGGCAGTGGTGGTGATGGTAGTGGTAGGAGGAGGAGGAGGAGGAGGAGGAGGAGTGGCGGCGGCGGCGGCGATAACATTTCTATGGCTACTGTAGCACCAGTACTTGCAGCAGCAGCAGCAGCATAGTCAGCATTTCTATCATACTTTTAAGATTAGTCAAGCACTTGACATAGGTCATTACCCTTGACCCTCAGAGTCCCAGGAGGGTGTTACCATCATGCCCATTTTACAGAGGAGAACGCTGAGGTGCAGAAGCAGTGGGCACTGTGATAGGCACACCGCAGCACCAGGAGGACTGTAGACATGACTAACACAATCTTCCTCCTGACAGCTCCTCCTTTTATTACCATAGTGGTGGCTCTGATCCATGGGCCCATTGAGAGGAAACTCCTTCTCTCTATTGGCTAATACATCTGTGAGTGTGTCCTGAGACCCCTTCCTGTGCCCTCTGACATTTTCTCTGCCACTTATTCTTGACAAACTCATCAGTTCCCATGAGTTCAATGAGGGTTTTTGTGCAAATGGCTCTCAGATGGGTATCTAGTCTCTCCCGTGAGCTCCCACAGCACCAGACATTTCAAACCGGGCGGCCCAGTGGCATCTCAAATGCAGCCTGTCCACAACAGAACTAGTTCTCTTTCATCCTTAATCTACTGAGTTTCCAACCACCCTAAATCTTTGGAATGGGGAATTCTCCCACCCCTCACCTCACCCTGCACCACCAAGCCCCAAAGGCACACGTAGCATGATGAGGCACAAAGCAGCCTGATGGGGCTGGTACACATAACTCAGAGCCACAGAGCTGAAAGAATGAAGGCTCCTGCCAGGATATTTCTGTAGGAAAGGCCTGTCTTAGCTTGGCCACCGAGAAACAAAGCATTTGAAGATGCGCTGAACCAAATGCCAACATGTTAAAACACCAAAAGGAAAGGGAAAACAAACACACAAAACCACATTCAGGCTGGGGGGATCAGAGCCACGGAGGCATCTTCAAATGCTTCCCAGGTCTGCAGTCACTCACACGGACAGCCTCACAGAAACAGATCTCCTCTCTCCTGCCGAGAGTCAGGCCTCAAGCCAACCCTGGCCTATGTGTGTCTCAGCAGGGTTCAGTATACACAACACCCCAGGGAGGATGTGGAACAGACTTGCAAGGGTGTCTAGAGACTAGATATTCCACAGAAATGGTCCCCAAAGGGCTTTTCAATAATGCTAACTCAGTCTATGCCTCTGGCCGGCCCCAGGGAACGTAAATAAATTTGATTCACTTTACTGGCCACTATAAGCAATGCTTTCCTGATGTTGGTCTGAGTTCTAGATTAGCTCACAAAATGTACAGTGGTAGTTAGGGCCAAAAAGACTGGCTGGGCTTGAAGTGATCTTCCCCTTTATAAATTTCCATAGGAAATTTTATCTGAATCTCTCTTTTGCCCACCTCAATCTCTACCTAATACAAGGTACATTTGTCTGTACCAGCAACTATATGCCTTCTCTGCCCCCTCAACACACACATCCAAGAAGGAAAATGTAAGCTCCTTAAAGGCAGGGACCATGTCACTCCATTCAACAAGAATTTATCAGAAAGAAAGATAGAAAGCTGACCTTAAACTCAGGAAGACCCAGCTTCAAATCCTGCCTCTGCCATCCTAGCTGCATGACCCTGGGCAAGTGATTTGACTTCTCAATATTCCAGGCAATTCATATTAGAATACTAGAGACTGCAGAGAAGGTATGTGTGTTGGTGGGTGGAGTTTCCTTACTGGAGATGCAGCTAGATCTGTAGAATCAAAGACCCAGTTCCTACATGCAAATCAGAGCCTAACATAATGCCTTAAAAACAGTAAGCACTTGTTTTTAATCAAATACAATCTCAGAGCCAGAAGACACCTTAGAATCTTGAACAGAATATCAGAGCTATGATGAATTTTAGAAAGGTTATAGTGATAGCTTACATGCATAAAGTTAACCCTTCAGACCATGAGAGGTAAGGAACTGGGGGGTTAGGGACCCAGTACCTGCCACCCCCCACCCTCCATCTGGAAAAGTCATATAAAATTGTTGGCCCTTTTTCGGACCGGGGAAGTTTGATTTTGTCTTTTCTTTTCTGGGGTGTTTATTGTAACCTTATTGTAAAGTTTACCTTTAGTATCTGTTCATAGGCCTTGTATCATCTACTAGCCTTCATGCATCACCTAGGGCTTCTGCAAAACTCCCAAAAAATTTGCATTGAATTTTCTGCACCGACCTGCAATATATTGAAAGCGTGATGGGGAAACTGAGAAGGAAAGCATGACAGCGGAGGTCTTGATGTGGCAGGGGTAGCTGCATCGAGCTTTAACACGATCTCTTTGGTCTTTATTACACCCCTGTGTGATACGACTGTTCAATCAATGAGCATTTAGTAAGAACCTACTAGGTGCTGAGCATTGTGCTAAGAACACAAAAAGAGGGCAAAATAGGGGAGACTGCAGGCAAACAACCATGGACAAACCTGTACAGGATAAACTGGAGATAGTCAGCAGAGGGGAGACTAGGGCTAAGGCGGATCAGGTAAGGCTTCTTGTAGAAGATGGCATGTGAAAGAAGCCAGGGAAGCTAGGAGGGCAGAAACAGAGGGTGAGCATTCCAGGCACATGGGCCAGCCAGAGAACGTGGAGCGTTGGGTCTGAGCGAGGAGCAGGTGTCACGGGATCCCTGAGTACGCAGGGTCAGGGAGAGGCGTGGAAGGGAGAAGGTGAGGCATAGCCCAGACATGCCTGGACTGCCAAGGAGGAGGAGCAAAGCCAGCTGGCACAAGGGTAATGGCCACCTCTCTGAAGGGTCGCAGACTGATCTCTCTCTCTCTCTCTCCTGCTACGACCAGAAGACCGCCATGAACAAAGCTCCAATAAACAAGTTCCATCCTTCGCTCTAAACCCCTTCTCTTCACTGGCCCAGGTCTATTCTCGGACCCAAGTAGGCAGACGTAAGCTCCTTTGAGGGAAGAGAAATCCATTTTGGGCTTTGTATCCTGAAATCTTAACAGTACCTGGAGCACAGAAGAGGTGCTTAATAGAGGATTGTTGGTTGCTTGGAAAACACACCGAAATCAGTGCCTCTGTTTGACCCTTACTAGGTCTGTCTGATTCATCTGTGTAGCGGCCTCTACCCCCCATAATAACTAGTAAATAAAAAGAAAGAGAGACAAACTCTAAGGTCCCTTTCAGTGTATACAATGAGTGTGGGGCTGGACTGTGTGCTGTTTTACAGGGTTGAGGGCGTGCAGCGTGGCATGCAAATGTTCTGGGGACCATGTTACCAAGACTGCACAAACAGAAAAGTCAGGCATTCAAAGGTGGTTATCATCCCAGAATAGTCTTGGCCTGGCCTTAAAAATAGTACATTGGAAGGAATAGAAATTGTATATGAATATATACTGTACATAAATATACATATGTGTATTGTATATAAAAACATTTTCATGAAATGACAACTCTTTGGAAGGAATAACGTCCCCTTATTGGCACTATTTACATGTTGTACAAAGTCCACAAGCATCTATTTATGAAGCTCCTTCCATGTGCCAGGCACTGTGTTAGCTGAGTCCAGCACTATGCCTTCCTTCAAGGAGCTCACAATCTCCTGCTCTGGATGGCTCACAAAACCAAAGCCAGGAGAACAGCCGAGCCTGTATCGGGCCAGCACAACAGTGGTGTGACTGCGGGCCAATCAGCTAACCTCCGAGACTCAGTTTCCTCTTCCTGTCTCTTCCCCCAGCTCCTTGTCTCTTATAAGACATGCTAATAGAAACTGCCTTACAAAGCTACCCTCACAGCGTAGCTATAAATGAGAACACGCGTGAAGCCCTTCAAAATCGCCAAGTCTTTTATGAGTATGTTCTACAGTTATTACCACAAAAGCATTCTCTCTGTATTTCCTTAATGGAAACGGGGGTTTAATTTGTCAATTCCAAGTGCATCGCCCAAAGTCCACCATGAAGTAACGGGTTTTACAGATTCTGTCTGGTAGAGATTCAAAATCAACGATCTCTTCTAAAGCAAAGCATGACTGGTGAACTGCACACTGAAACGGCTGGAACAGCCCAGAGAAAAGGCCATTTCAAAGAGCCCACCCTGCTCGTCTTCCTTTGAAGACGGATGGTTGCAAAAAGCAACGAGCGGACCAGGATTTGAGGGCAAAGCATTCTGAGAGAATTATATTTGGAAAGCTCGCACCCTAAACTTGATGCTTCTAACTTCTCTCCAACCCCCAGCTGAATTTAGCCTTTCTGAAAGGTCTTGCGTTAGCGAGATTCTGAACTATCCATCCGTATGATTTGCTTCTAAAAGTCATCTCTGAATATTTTCTAATAGGACATTGCTTATAGCCACATGGGATAGGCCTGAGAGAATATTCATTCATTCATTCATTCAATGAGCATTTCATCTACCAAGGGTCTGTCAGTGCTATTAGGGCCTGTGTCCCTGAATACAATCAATAGTGACATGCCTGGGTATCTAGCCACAGGGTATTTTTTTCCCCAGTTTCCTGTTTCTTTTTTTATTCGCAGGTAGACAATGGATGATGGGCTAGGGGACCTGCTCGGTCCTTTACCAGCTTCACTGGTTAGGGCTAATTCTCAACTCTAATCCTAAACTGGCAGGGTGGACTGTCCAGAAGGTGGGTGAAAGGTAACAGAGCTGTCTGTTAAGAGGATTTTAAAAACCAAACAAAACCAAGATTCCAGTTGTTTTTAGCCAAGAAGAGAGGAAGGGTCCACTCCTATCCATTTTCTAGTTGGTATGGGGGATGCAGTACATAGGGGTGGGATTTGTCTGGGTCTGGGAGAAAGGAAATCATTCCCTATACTTTTCTTTAACCTTATACACTGAGGGTGAGGGGTGGGGTAGAGAAGAGGAGAGACTTATTTAAAAAGGCTTGTTTGGAAATCGTTTGTCAAACATGGGTAAGTCTGGGAATTAGCACATTCAGCCTCATCCTGAGTTGGGGGGAGGGGAAGAGAGACTCTTAATGAAGAAGAGAAGGAAGCATGCTGGGAAGGTTGGCGTTGGATGGAGCCTAGCAATTGGCCTGGGGGAAAGGGGGGAATGTGATTTACATCAGCTATGTGATGGATGTTGAAAGGTTAAAGAGACTTTCTACACACACACACACACACACACACACACACACACACACACACACACACACACACACACACACACACCGTCACCACCAACCTCATCCTCCCTTTGGCTGGCAAATACAAAACAGGAACATGGCACCTCCCAAGCTGCTCTCTTATCATCCCTGCCCTCAATGTCCTGTCCTTGGGGGCCCCAGCAAATGGAGAGAGGCACCATGTACCGGGAAAGGTCTGTGGTCGCTGTCTGATGAGCTGGGGGCCAAAACTCCCCTTGTGTCTCCTTCCCCACAGTAGCCACCACTGGTTTCTGACAGGATGAACAATTAGCTTGCTTAGGCAGATACACTCGGCTATGCCGTCTGTCCGGGACTATTGTTGACAGAAGAAAAGATTTTGGACAGAGACTGGAAGGGGGTGGGGGAGGGAGGTGGCTGAGCCTTTAAAAATACAGAGGGCTAAAGAAAGGGTGCCCCTGACTCTGACTGAAACCCATGGAGATGCCATGATTCGCACCTCACTGGGAGGAGTTGGGTGGCTTGTTCTTTGTGGGGAGGGGGAGAAATGCCACTGAGGGGTGGAAAGAAGACTTCAACATCTGCCTTAGTCTTTGGGTAGAATCCATTAAACAACTCTCCTCAATTGATTTATTGGTTTGCTAAGATGCAGAGACAGTTCAATGTCCCAGCTAATTAAATGGCCTTACAAAAGGGAAGAGAATAAGTGGCTGCTGTTTTAATAATTAAAATAAATGACCCCCTGACTGCTCCAACCTGGAGCTTCAGGGGGCTGGAGTGTGAATGTGTATGGATTTGGGGGAGGGGAAAAGGAGATGGGGGAGACACATTATCCTTTCACTGGGTTGCTTATCATCCCATTCTTCTTGTCCCCCAATGTCTCTACCCTCCAGCCTAAAAACTTTCTATATTCCCATTATGGACCAAATAAAGTCCAAATCCTTCAAAGCCCTCCACACCCTGGATCCTACCCACCTTAGCACTTTAATTTCCCACTATGAAATTCTCTACTGAAGGTTATCCATGGTTTCTCAAAATTAGGTGAGACAGTTTGGAGAAGGGGAATGGTGGGAGGGCAGGGCAGTTCATTCTATAAGAACAATATTATAAATGGGAAATTCCTGAGTGGCCAAAATCCCAACTAGAAAAATAAAAAAATAGCAAAAAGGAAGCAATGGCTCTTTCCAGATTAATTGGACTATAGCATTATAAAATTTTAGAGCCAGAAAAGACAATGAGGGCCGGGTCGTCCAACCCCATCATTTTACAGAAGAACCCAAAGCCCGAGGAGATCCGATGACCTACTCAGGGTCACAGAGCAAACTAGAGTTAAAGTACGGATGAAAAAACTGAGTCTCGAGTGCTCTTTGTGAATGTCTTCTCTCCCCTTCTCCATGAAGGTTTGGTGAAATTACAGCCCAAAAAGGAAACATCACACTTGAGATAGACTCTTGGATGTCTAATGTCCTCAACTGCTCCACGTCCAGGGTTTTTCAATCCCCCCAGTCTTTGGCAGATTTTTTTCCAGGCCCCAAAAGTTTTACTACCAAAAAGTCTTTCCTTCTTAAAACCAATAAAATTTTTAAAAAGATTCCTCCTCCCCTTTCACATCCCAGTGCTCCCTCCCTGAGCAATTTCCTTGGCCCAAATTGCCATGCTGATCTTTGGCTGCCTTGCCCAGCCAGGGCTGAGGAGGGAAGATTCTCTGTCCTCAGAGCTCAGACCAACAGTGGAATATTCTGTTCAGTTCTGCACACCATATTTTAGGACAAACACTGATATGCTGGACAATGTCCAAGAGAACAGTCAACATCTTATGGCTCTTATGTACCCTGCTATTCAAGGGCTAATTAAAGAATGATATTTAGACTAGGAAAAGGAAAACATGGTAGGGACACATTTAAAGTCTTAAAATGTGTAAGAGGGATTGGAGTTGTTCTACTCAGTCCTAGAAGGAAGTAACCAGGAGCTTTCAGTGGGAGTACAGGGGCAGATTTAAATGTGGACCTAATAAATAGAGCTCACAAAGGTAGAAGAGCTACTCCAAGTGGTTGTAGTGAATTCTGACAACCCCAAAGGGTTCATGATGAATGGTATCTGTCCACCCTTCACAGAGAGAATCAACAAACTCTTGAGTGCAGATTGAAGCATATGTTTTTCTAATCTTTTTTTTTTTTTAACAACATGGCTAATGTGGAAATCTTTTGTATGACTTCATATGTATAATGATATTGCATTTCTTGCTTTCTCAATGAGAGGAGAAAGGGGTGGAGGGAAGAAGGGAATTTGAAACTGAAAACATTTTTTTTTAATTAACTTTAAAAAGAGGAGGAGAGGTAATAAATTCTCTCTCACTGGAAGTCTTTCATCGGAGCATGAATAATGAAGGTTTGGGGAGGCTTTAAAGGGAATTCTTTTTCCAGATTGGACCATCTAGCCTATGTGGTTTCTTCTGATTCTGAGCTTTTATGCAATAAAATTCCTACTCAGGTAAAGACTGGACTAAATGACCTTTGAAGTCCCTACTGGCTCTGTGGTTTCTTGTAATTGAAACAACTGCCTGTGCCAGCTATCCTGAATTGTGCATTGGTAGGTAGGATGGGAGCATTCATTAAGGACGGTGCTAAGCACTTTTCAAATATTATCTCATTTGGTCCCTGCAACCACCCTTCAAGGTGGGTCCTAGTACTATCCTCCTTTAACAGTTGAGAAATTGAAATAGAGAAAGGTTAAGTGACTTGTCCATGGTCACACAGCAAGTATGTATCTGAGGTCTTATTTAAACTCAGGTCTTCCTGACCCCAGGCCAGTAGTTTTTATCCACTGTGCTACCCTGTTGCCCCAGTAGCTGGGACAAATTGTCTAGGGCCATAAAATTCCAAAGAATGCTTTGAGAATCTTTAGGATCTTCTCAGAACTGTCCTCAAATAACTTTAATTGGGCTATGAAAGAAATTCTCATTAACCTTAGAATCAATGAAAAGGGGGAAGGAACTGTAGCCATGCCAGCCAAGTACCAGCCTCAAATGGCTAGGCTGCCAAGCCTTCTGCCCTTGCCTATGCATACATGGTTAGTAGACAAGACCTAACTTTATTAATATGGTTTCTCAAAAAGTCAATGCAAACTGAAACAAGATTAGAGGAAACCATCTTAGCCCATCATTAAAAGCTCCAAGTCCTTATTTGTGTTCCTGGGATATATAACTTATCAATATGACCTTAACACTCAGAGAGGGTTTTGGTTCCATGGTGTTAGCTATTTTACCAAACCAAACCAAAGCGGCATTGGTTACATGGATTCTACTGAGAGATTCTGATCTGTTCTCTAAAGGAATGGGAGATCTGGAAATCCCCTTGGGAATCCTTCTATTCAGATCTCTTATTTTACAGAAGAGGCAAGTGAGCTCCAACAGAAGGAAGGGGGTGTCAGCGGCAGAGCAGGGCCAAGACGCCATGCCTCTTGATTCTGAGACGGCATTCTGTCTCTCATCTCCTGCTTTTCTGACTTATCAGAGCTGGGACAGGGCTGAATTTGCAGTCACGCTCCTGAACTAGGGGACTCAAGGCAACTTCTGAAATATATTCTCAGCCTATTCTCTGGAAAATCCCTAGTAACCTCTAGGGAATCCCTACTCCAAATGGAAGCAGTCTTTCATTGATGGATTTAAGCAATGACTCCTTGTATCTTTCACAAATCAGATTTTCCTTTATAGGATTTGGGGTCCTCGGTAAACAAAACCATTTTCTTGCTATCTTAAAAAAAAAACAAAACACATTTTGCTGATCCAAATATAGACTGACCCTGAATGTAAGTCACACCACTAAAATGCTCTTTCCTTTAAAGGGGAGGAGGTAGGGAGGAATATTCTGCAAAAGCCTTCTGTAAAAATTTGTTTCTGTGCACTTAATTTTTAAAATTGCTCCCCACTGAAATAAAGCCATTTTTGTTCTTTTTCAATGTTACTGCTTTTCCTTCTGTGTCCCTTTCGTTTTCTTCTTCCTAATAATCCAAAAAAAGAGTACCTGCATGCCCATTCACTTCATTTGAAAGCATTTTTTTGAAGCCAGCAGGAGAGTCTGGTAACCTTCTCACACAGTTACCTGATTTCCACAAAGCAACAAAGGTATCAGCTAAATTTGTGGCTTCTCAATCTATGGTGCTAAGAGTATGACAGTGAGTCATACCTAGGTTTTCTATGAGATCTGGTAAGGCTCTCCACTTCTCAGTGTATAGAAGACCCTCAACACGGTGGGGAAGCTGCCTGTGGGAGACAGGAAGACAGGGAAAAGTGACACAGGAAGCCTTGTAATGAACATCACTGGGGCAGGATTTTAGCAGATCTATCAAAGTATAAGATTTGGGGGGGACAAGACCACTAGTCAGATCAACAGGAATAAGGGGGGGGGAAATATCTTTTTTTTCCCCATTTTTAAAAACTCATCCTAAAGAACATAGAACACAAGTCTGATAGAGGCTAGAGCCCTAATAAACATTTTTTGAGTTTCAAGTAAATAGCACCTTCCCCAAAAGGCTTCCCCATCTGGTTAAACATTTCTATTCTAACCATAAAATTGTAGACATTGCAAAGATACTTCATGATCTAAGTGGAAGAAATGCATCAGTGACAGCGCCTCACTATCTCATGATAACTAGTCTTTCCATCGCATTCACCAGCTCTGCAAAGATTCCTGTTGAAATGCACCTAGTAAATGTCGATATTGCCTGATTTCAGTCAGTTCCTCTTACAAAGACACTACATTTTTTACATTTAAACAAAAGGGTTCAAAACACCCTGAAAAGCCTCATTTGGTAGATTTTCCAACAGATTGGAAAACTGTTCCCGAGTTAAGTGTACAGATAAAAGAATTTTTATAAGTAATGCAATTTGGGCAATAAAAGCTCAGTTTTTAAACATCTTGCTTATCATGAGGGCTTCATACTATCATTAATTAGTATCTCAAGGCACAATATACTCTTCTGGCAAGGTTCCCTGTTAATGATAATGAATGGAAAACTGTATTTGAAATAATCTTGCTAATATGGTCCTATGTTTTGCATGATTGAACATGTACGCCCCATATCAAGTTGCTCACTATCTCAGGGAGGGGAAGGGAGGGGGTAAGAGAGAGGAAATTTGAAACTCAACATTTTTTTTAAATGAATGTTAAAAAATGTCTTTACATATAACTGGGGGGGAATAGAATTATTTAAAAAACAATCTTGATAATTTCCCCTTCTGGGGGAGGGGAGCTACTTGTCAGAGCTGACTAAATCAGCATTTGTTTTTAACCTTGTAATGCAGCCAACCAAGAGCTTGTATTAGAAACAGAAGAAATGTCAGCTGTGCCATCTTCTTATTGCCTGCTAGGTAGCTTGGTGTTAAAATGGACTTATGTTGGACTGGAGAGTTAAATCCTGAATTCAAGATATGACCCTGGGCTAGTCACAACCTCTCTGTTTCCTCATCTGTAAATGGGGCCAATACCACCTACTTCAAAGAGTTGTTGTGAGCATCAAATGATTTATTAACAATTATAAAACTCTTTGCAAATCCAAAAGCACTCTATGGATGTTAGCTACTGCCGTTATTATTAGTTTTAATCTGCAGTCCTTTATAGGAATATTTTAAAACCATTTCTCCATTTTATGAGCATTAGTTTATAGGTAGTATTTGTATATTACCCCAAGGTCTGCAAAGTACTTTAAAAATATCTCATTGGATTCTCTCAACAACTCTGGGTGGTAGGTGCTCTTATTATTTTCATTTTACAGTAGAGGAAACTGAGGCAAGCAGAAGTTAAAAGCTTGCCTGGGGTCACACAACTGGTGTCTGAGACCAGATCCGAAGTCATGTCTTCCTGTTTCTGTTCTAGAATTCTACCCACTGTGCCAACATCTAGTAGTTGCCTGTGTATATAATCCGTAAATCCACTTAAAATGTAATATAGCACAAAACATTGAAAGCAAATAAATGAATCTTACAGACAACACACTGTCAACCCTTCCACATGGTGGGGCTTCCATTCTTCCCTAAGGACACTCTGTTTATCAGACATGGCATCTAACTCTGACATTGGAACTGAACAAAAGTACCAGTATCACTCTATATGCTAAATATTAGTCAAGCTCAATTTCATTCCTCTTTTTTAGATGAAAAAACATGAATATAAGTTCTCATGTTCTTTCCATCACCAGTGGATCATCTCAACAGACACCCTCTCTACGTTATGTATAACCCACTTTAGCGACGACTACTCAAGTGCAAAGAACACCAAATAAAGGCTAAACACAATTGGATTTGAATCCCAGTTCTACCACTTATTTCCATGGAACCTTATGTGATTCCTGATGCCTCCCACGGGCCTCGGTTCCCTCATCTATAAAAAGTGAGGGTTTACCTATAATTTAATATCTAAGTTCCTTTACAGCTATCAACATTCTGTTCTCAAATATTGGTTCACTTCGTAAAAATTAAATTTTTGCAAGCAACCAAAATCTGCCTTCTTTCTTTCCCTCCTCCCCTTCTCCAAAAGAAAGAGAAAGAAAAACAAAACCCATGGAACGAATATGCGGTCAAGCAAAACAAACTCCTGTATTGGCCGGGTCCAAAAAATGTACATCTCAGTGTGCACCATGAGTCAAAAGTCAACCTTTATGGCAAGAGGTAGGCAGTATATTTTTTTTTAATGAGTGCTCTGAAACTATAGTTGGCCACTATACTGATCAGTCCTTAAGACTTTCTAAGTTATTTATCTTTAAATTGGCTTGTTATTGTATAAATTGTTCTCCTCGTTCTGCTCCCTTCACTCTGAATCAGTTCATACAAATCTTCCCAGGTCATTCCAAAACATTCTGAAAATGTTCAACCAGTCCAACGAGCAAACACCCCTTTAGTTTCCTGTTCTTTGCCACTGCAAAAAGGTATGTTATAAATATATGTGCTGTGAACCATTGGGGCAACTTTATATACTGCTCATATTACTTTAGATTTATTCATTAAGGGCTTACAATAACTACAATGATAACTTTTGCCCCCAAAAGCTACAAATTAAAAATTTCATTGTACAATTATAATTATAAAATTTTATTCTACTCAAAGTTGTGGAACCTCTAAATATAAAATTATAAAACTATATAAAATAACCATGAACATTTTATGTGCAACTTCCTATTAGAATTAAAAATAATCACTCAAAAACTTATACGCTTGCTATTATCTGTAAGACCTTATATTAAATTTTGTTATTTTAGACATTTTACTGGATGAAAAGAACATTTTGGGGGGGGGAGGGCAGTTGGGGGTTAAGTGACTTGCCCAAAGTCACATGGCTAGTTTTTTGTGTTAAGTGTCTGAGGCCGGATTTGAACTCAGGTACTCCTGACTCCAGGGCCAGTGCTCTACTCACTGCGCCACCTAGCCACCCCTGAAAATAACATTTTAATGAGTTACAAGTGGGTAGATATATAATAATAATCATGTATAATTTCAATGTTGAAAAATTTTTATTTGAACAAAGGTTTGCAATATTACCACATAACTAGGCAATTATTTCACTGCTTAAGGCACCATTAAAGAATTTTTAGTGTGAAACCCTTGGATCATCAGAGTAAACCCCTTAGGGAGTTTTTGAACCATTAAAGGGAACCAACTTGCTTTAGGTAACTATGACTATAAGGTACAGAAATCTCTAAGCTGTATATTGGTAGAGGGGAATGTCTAGTCTCTCTCCAAAGTATATATACCACTTTTCTCACAACAACTCTATGAGACAGTATAAATATCATTATTCCCATTTTTACGGATGAGGAAACTGAGACTTGGGGAGATCAAATGATGATCACCAGGAGTGGAGTTGAGATTAAAAACCAGTTCTTCTGGCTTGAAATTAAATTTAAACACAGTAGAGTTTGGTGACTTATCCAAGGTCACGGAGGCAAAGCTTTGATCACAGCAGAGCGTCAGCATGTAAAAACAGAGTTGTCATCTCAAGGGACATAAAGGACACAGGAGCTAATTGTTTGGCTTGGGATTTCAATTCAATCTCATAACTCTTAAGAACCTGCTCCCTTAAACATCTATCGAGTAGTTAAGACTATTTTAAGATGTCATTTGGGAGGAATGAGACATTGGCTTCCATCAGTCTCTGAGGAGCAATGAGAAATTCTTAAGCAAAAAATTATTCTTTCTCAAACCAGTGAACCAGAGCTAATGCGCTCTAAAGCTGTCCAACGTGCTTTCTATTTGCTGGTCTGCCTATCCCTTCATTGCCCTCTCTCCCATTAGCCCCCTGACGTTGAGCTTTGTGTTTTAATTAAGACACTCGAAGGCTTGTGAGCCAGAATTTCAGCTTCAAAGCTTTTTTTGGTTATTCTTCCTCTGAAAGCTCTGAGGAAGGGGCAAAACAGTAAGTCCACGAATGGAGCAGAACAGAAGGCAAATCATTCCATAGGCAAAGACCAACCCAGGGCCAGAATTGGTCATATGGAAGGTCATGGAGGAATTTAATTCAGTAATAATTAATTACCTACCATGGGCAAATGTTTTGTGAATACAAACACAAAATTTAAAAGGTAGGGAGTCACTGAAGGAGGACAAAAGCTCTGGCTGCCCATCCAGTTCTGATGACATGTGACATGATAGAAGGCACTGCAGACAATAAATCAGCTCATTACTCAGCTAGAGACCTCAATGAATGACTCCTACTTGCTTGAAGATGGAGGGGAAGAAGGGAATTTTTTAATTTACTGATGAAAATTTACCAGAGAGTTGATGAATAAATAACACTGATGGAGAAAGGATAGACTGGGAGCAAAGAGAGCCGGTCCGAACCCTGAGTTTCCCACTGAATTCTCTGTTTCAGCCCCGAGGTTGCTTCCAGCCACTATTCCACATTCTGCGATTCTAAGGTTTCTTCCATTTCCGACATTCTGTGGTCTGTGATTCTAAAGTCCCTTCAGACTGAGCCTCTGATCTCAAAGACAACAGCAGATGAGAATTGTTAGTGTTGGAAGTTGGGGCACACTAACGAATAGTCAGGGGAGCCACGAATCTCTCCAATCAAACACAGCAAGTTGGAGTTATGCCGTTGAAGGAACTAAAATGTCCATATTGCTTGACCCAGACATCCTGGTGCGTGCCAGACACTCCGAAGAGGTCAGTGACAGAACATGACAAAAAGAAAGTTTCCATACACATAAAATTCACAGCAGCACCTTTTATATTATATATTTAGAACTCTAAACAAATCAGATGTGCCCTGACAGGAGAATGGCTAAATAAATTGTGGCGCAGAGACTGAGCCGGTCCATGTCGTAGAGTCTGATCCCCAGAAAATGAGCCTCATTGCCTTTCCCTCCACATGGGGGTTCAGTGTTTGTTAAACATTTGCTGCTCAGTTCCACCATAATCGGTAATATGTTGAGTTTCATTATTTTTCCTTCCATTTATATTGTTATAGTTATTGTATAAGAGTAACTAGGTAGTGCTGGGGGGGGATTGAGGGGGTGGGGCTGAGGTTGGGAAGACTCATTTTTCTAAGCTCATCTAGTCTCAAATACTAAGTCATTGTGTGACCCTGGGCAAGTCACTTGACCTGTTTGCCTCAGTTTCCTCATCTGTAAGACAAGCTAGAGAAGGAAATGACAAACTTCTTTGTATCTTTGCCAGTGATAGTTAGACATGACTGAAACGGCTGAACAGCAACAATAAAGTCATTGTATATGTTGCTTTCCTGGCTTTGCTTAATCCAGTTTGCATCAGTTCATATAAACTTTCCCACGCTTCTCTGTATTCATCATATTCATAATTTTTTGTAGAACAATGTTCCCTTACTTGCCCAGGGTCACACAATGACTTAGTATTTGAGACTAGATGAGCTTAGAAAAATGAGTCTTCCCAACCTCAGCCCCACCCCCTCAATCCCCCCCCAGCACTACCTAGTTACTCTTATACAATAACTATAACAATATAAATGGAAGGAAAAATAATGAAACTCAACATATTACCGATTATGGTGGAACTGAGCAGCAAATGTTTAACAAACACTGAACCCCCATGTGGAGGGAAAGGCAATGAGGCTCATTTTCTGGGGATCAGACTCTACGACATGGACCGGCTCAGTCTCTGCGCCACAATTTATTTAGCCATTCTCCTGTCAGGGCACATCTGATTTGTTTAGAGTTCTAAATATATAATATAAAAGGTGCTGCTGTGAATTTTATGTGTATGGAAACTTTCTTTTTGTCATGTTCTGTCACTGACCTCTTCGGAGTGTCTGGCACGCACCAGGATGTCTGGGTCAAGCAATATGGACATTTTAGTTCCTTCAACGGCATAACTCCAACTTGCTGTGTTTGATTGGAGAGATTCGTGGCTCCCCTGACTATTCGTTAGTGTGCCCCAACTTCCAACACTAACAATTCTCATCTGCTGTTGTCTTTGAGATCAGAGGCTCAGTCTGAAGGGACTTTAGAATCACAGACCACAGAATGTCGGAAATGGAAGAAACCTTAGAATCGCAGAATGTGGAATAGTGGCTGGAAGCAACCTCGGGGCTGAAACAGAGAATTCAGTGGGAAACTCAGGGTTCGGACCGGCTCTCTTTGCTCCCAGTCTATCCTTTCTCCATCAGTGTTATTTATTCATCAACTCTCTGGTAAATTTTCATCAGTAAATTAAAAAATTCCCTTCTTCCCCTCCATCTTCAAGCAAGTAGGAGTCATTCATTGAGGTCTCTAGCTGAGTAATGAGCTGATTTATTGTCTGCAGTGCCTTCTATCATGTCACATGTCATCAGAACTGGATGGGCAGCCAGAGCTTTTGTCCTCCTTCAGTGACTCCCTACCTTTTAAATTTTGTGTTTGTATTCACAAAACATTTGCCCATGGTAGGTAATTAATTATTACTGAATTAAATTCCTCCATGACCTTCCATATGACCAATTCTGGCCCTGGGTTGGTCTTTGCCTATGGAATGATTTGCCTTCTGTTCTGCTCCATTCGTGGACTTACTGTTTTGTCCCTTCCTCAGAGCTTTCAGAGGAAGAATAACCAAAAAAAGCTTTGAAGCTGAAATTCTGGCTCACAAGCCTTCGAGTGTCTTAATTAAAACACAAAGCTCAACGTCAGGGGGCTAATAGGAGAGAGGGCAATGAAGGGATAGGCAGACCAGCAAATAGAAAGCACGTTGGACAGCTTTAGAGCGCATTAGCTCTGGTTCACTGGTTTGAGAAAGAATAATTTTTTGCTTAAGAATTTCTCATTGCTCCTCAGAGACTGATGGAAGCCAATGTCTCATTCCTCCCAAATGACATCTTAAAATAGTCTTAACTACTCGATAGATGTTTAAGGGAGCAGGTTCTTAAGAGTTATGAGATTGAATTGAAATCCCAAGCCAAACAATTAGCTCCTGTGTCCTTTATGTCCCTTGAGATGACAACTCTGTTTTTACATGCTGACGCTCTGCTGTGATCAAAGCTTTGCCTCCGTGACCTTGGATAAGTCACCAAACTCTACTGTGTTTAAATTTAATTTCAAGCCAGAAGAACTGGTTTTTAATCTCAACTCCACTCCTGGTGATCATCATTTGATCTCCCCAAGTCTCAGTTTCCTCATCCGTAAAAATGGGAATAATGATATTTATACTGTCTCATAGAGTTGTTGTGAGAAAAGTGGTATATATACTTTGGAGAGAGACTAGACATTCCCCTCTACCAATATACAGCTTAGAGATTTCTGTACCTTATAGTCATAGTTACCTAAAGCAAGTTGGTTCCCTTTAATGGTTCAAAAACTCCCTAAGGGGTTTACTCTGATGATCCAAGGGTTTCACACTAAAAATTCTTTAATGGTGCCTTAAGCAGTGAAATAATTGCCTAGTTATGTGGTAATATTGCAAACCTTTGTTCAAATAAAAATTTTTCAACATTGAAATTATACATGATTATTATTATATATCTACCCACTTGTAACTCATTAAAATGTTATTTTCAGGGGTGGCTAGGTGGCGCAGTGAGTAGAGCACTGGCCCTGGAGTCAGGAGTACCTGAGTTCAAATCCGGCCTCAGACACTTAACACAAAAAACTAGCCATGTGACTTTGGGCAAGTCACTTAACCCCCAACTGCCCTCCCCCCCCCAAAATGTTCTTTTCATCCAGTAAAATGTCTAAAATAACAAAATTTAATATAAGGTCTTACAGATAATAGCAAGCGTATAAGTTTTTGAGTGATTATTTTTAATTCTAATAGGAAGTTGCACATAAAATGTTCATGGTTATTTTATATAGTTTTATAATTTTATATTTAGAGGTTCCACAACTTTGAGTAGAATAAAATTTTATAATTATAATTGTACAATGAAATTTTTAATTTGTAGCTTTTGGGGGCAAAAGTTATCATTGTAGTTATTGTAAGCCCTTAATGAATAAATCTAAAGTAATATGAGCAGTATATAAAGTTGCCCCAATGGTTCACAGCACATATATTTATAACATACCTTTTTGCAGTGGCAAAGAACAGGAAACTAAAGGGGTGTTTGCTCGTTGGACTGGTTGAACATTTTCAGAATGTTTTGGAATGACCTGGGAAGATTTGTATGAACTGATTCAGAGTGAAGGGAGCAGAACGAGGAGAACAATTTATACAATAACAAGCCAATTTAAAGATAAATAACTTAGAAAGTCTTAAGGACTGATCAGTATAGTGGCCAACTATAGTTTCAGAGCACTCATTAAAAAAAAATATACTGCCTACCTCTTGCCATAAAGGTTGACTTTTGACTCATGGTGCACACTGAGATGTACATTTTTTGGACCCGGCCAATACAGGAGTTTGTTTTGCTTGACCGCATATTCGTTCCATGGGTTTTGTTTTTCTTTCTCTTTCTTTTGGAGAAGGGGAGGAGGGAAAGAAAGAAGGCAGATTTTGGTTGCTTGCAAAAATTTAATTTTTACGAAGTGAACCAATATTTGAGAACAGAATGTTGATAGCTGTAAAGGAACTTAGATATTAAATTATAGGTAAACCCTCACTTTTTATAGATGAGGGAACCGAGGCCCGTGGGAGGCATCAGGAATCACATAAGGTTCCATGGAAATAAGTGGTAGAACTGGGATTCAAATCCAATTGTGTTTAGCCTTTATTTGGTGTTCTTTGCACTTGAGTAGTCGTCGCTAAAGTGGGTTATACATAACGTAGAGAGGGTGTCTGTTGAGATGATCCACTGGTGATGGAAAGAACATGAGAACTTATATTCATGTTTTTTCATCTAAAAAAGAGGAATGAAATTGAGCTTGACTAATATTTAGCATATAGAGTGATACTGGTACTTTTGTTCAGTTCCAATGTCAGAGTTAGATGCCATGTCTGATAAACAGAGTGTCCTTAGGGAAGAATGGAAGCCCCACCATGTGGAAGGGTTGACAGTGTGTTGTCTGTAAGATTCGTTTATTTGCTTTCAATGTTTTGTGCTATATTACATTTTAAGTGGATTTACGGATTATATACACAGGCAACTACTAGATGTTGGCACAGTGGGTAGAATTCTAGAACAGAAACAGGAAGACATGACTTCGGATCTGGTCTCAGACACCAGTTGTGTGACCCCAGGCAAGCTTTTAACTTCTGCTTGCCTCAGTTTCCTCTACTGTAAAATGAAAATAATAAGAGCACCTACCACCCAGAGTTGTTGAGAGAATCCAATGAGATATTTTTAAAGTACTTTGCAGACCTTGGGGTAATATACAAATACTACCTATAAACTAATGCTCATAAAATGGAGAAATGGTTTTAAAATATTCCTATAAAGGACTGCAGATTAAAACTAATAATAACGGCAGTAGCTAACATCCATAGAGTGCTTTTGGATTTGCAAAGAGTTTTATAATTGTTAATAAATCATTTGATGCTCACAACAACTCTTTGAAGTAGGTGGTATTGGCCCCATTTACAGATGAGGAAACAGAGAGGTTGTGACTAGCCCAGGGTCATATCTTGAATTCAGGATTTAACTCTCCAGTCCAACATAAGTCCATTTTAACACCAAGCTACCTAGCAGGCAATAAGAAGATGGCACAGCTGACATTTCTTCTGTTTCTAATACAAGCTCTTGGTTGGCTGCATTACAAGGTTAAAAACAAATGCTGATTTAGTCAGCTCTGACAAGTAGCTCCCCTCCCCCAGAAGGGGAAATTATCAAGATTGTTTTTTAAATAATTCTATTCCCCCCCAGTTATATGTAAAGACATTTTTTAACATTCATTTAAAAAAAATGTTGAGTTTCAAATTTCCTCTCTCTTACCCCCTCCCTTCCCCTCCCTGAGATAGTGAGCAACTTGATATGGGGCGTACATGTTCAATCATGCAAAACATAGGACCATATTAGCAAGATTATTTCAAATACAGTTTTCCATTCATTATCATTAACAGGGAACCTTGCCAGAAGAGTATATTGTGCCTTGAGATACTAATTAATGATAGTATGAAGCCCTCATGATAAGCAAGATGTTTAAAAACTGAGCTTTTATTGCCCAAATTGCATTACTTATAAAAATTCTTTTATCTGTACACTTAACTCGGGAACAGTTTTCCAATCTGTTGGAAAATCTACCAAATGAGGCTTTTCAGGGTGTTTTGAACCCTTTTGTTTAAATGTAAAAAATGTAGTGTCTTTGTAAGAGGAACTGACTGAAATCAGGCAATATCGACATTTACTAGGTGCATTTCAACAGGAATCTTTGCAGAGCTGGTGAATGCGATGGAAAGACTAGTTATCATGAGATAGTGAGGCGCTGTCACTGATGCATTTCTTCCACTTAGATCATGAAGTATCTTTGCAATGTCTACAATTTTATGGTTAGAATAGAAATGTTTAACCAGATGGGGAAGCCTTTTGGGGAAGGTGCTATTTACTTGAAACTCAAAAAATGTTTATTAGGGCTCTAGCCTCTATCAGACTTGTGTTCTATGTTCTTTAGGATGAGTTTTTAAAAATGGGGAAAAAAAAGATATTTCCCCCCCCCTTATTCCTGTTGATCTGACTAGTGGTCTTGTCCCCCCCAAATCTTATACTTTGATAGATCTGCTAAAATCCTGCCCCAGTGATGTTCATTACAAGGCTTCCTGTGTCACTTTTCCCTGTCTTCCTGTCTCCCACAGGCAGCTTCCCCACCGTGTTGAGGGTCTTCTATACACTGAGAAGTGGAGAGCCTTACCAGATCTCATAGAAAACCTAGGTATGACTCACTGTCATACTCTTAGCACCATAGATTGAGAAGCCACAAATTTAGCTGATACCTTTGTTGCTTTGTGGAAATCAGGTAACTGTGTGAGAAGGTTACCAGACTCTCCTGCTGGCTTCAAAAAAATGCTTTCAAATGAAGTGAATGGGCATGCAGGTACTCTTTTTTTGGATTATTAGGAAGAAGAAAACGAAAGGGACACAGAAGGAAAAGCAGTAACATTGAAAAAGAACAAAAATGGCTTTATTTCAGTGGGGAGCAATTTTAAAAATTAAGTGCACAGAAACAAATTTTTACAGAAGGCTTTTGCAGAATATTCCTCCCTACCTCCTCCCCTTTAAAGGAAAGAGCATTTTAGTGGTGTGACTTACATTCAGGGTCAGTCTATATTTGGATCAGCAAAATGTGTTTTGTTTTTTTTTTAAGATAGCAAGAAAATGGTTTTGTTTACCGAGGACCCCAAATCCTATAAAGGAAAATCTGATTTGTGAAAGATACAAGGAGTCATTGCTTAAATCCATCAATGAAAGACTGCTTCCATTTGGAGTAGGGATTCCCTAGAGGTTACTAGGGATTTTCCAGAGAATAGGCTGAGAATATATTTCAGAAGTTGCCTTGAGTCCCCTAGTTCAGGAGCGTGACTGCAAATTCAGCCCTGTCCCAGCTCTGATAAGTCAGAAAAGCAGGAGATGAGAGACAGAATGCCGTCTCAGAATCAAGAGGCATGGCGTCTTGGCCCTGCTCTGCCGCTGACACCCCCTTCCTTCTGTTGGAGCTCACTTGCCTCTTCTGTAAAATAAGAGATCTGAATAGAAGGATTCCCAAGGGGATTTCCAGATCTCCCATTCCTTTAGAGAACAGATCAGAATCTCTCAGTAGAATCCATGTAACCAATGCCGCTTTGGTTTGGTTTGGTAAAATAGCTAACACCATGGAACCAAAACCCTCTCTGAGTGTTAAGGTCATATTGATAAGTTATATATCCCAGGAACACAAATAAGGACTTGGAGCTTTTAATGATGGGCTAAGATGGTTTCCTCTAATCTTGTTTCAGTTTGCATTGACTTTTTGAGAAACCATATTAATAAAGTTAGGTCTTGTCTACTAACCATGTATGCATAGGCAAGGGCAGAAGGCTTGGCAGCCTAGCCATTTGAGGCTGGTACTTGGCTGGCATGGCTACAGTTCCTTCCCCCTTTTCATTGATTCTAAGGTTAATGAGAATTTCTTTCATAGCCCAATTAAAGTTATTTGAGGACAGTTCTGAGAAGATCCTAAAGATTCTCAAAGCATTCTTTGGAATTTTATGGCCCTAGACAATTTGTCCCAGCTACTGGGGCAACAGGGTAGCACAGTGGATAAAAACTACTGGCCTGGGGTCAGGAAGACCTGAGTTTAAATAAGACCTCAGATACATACTTGCTGTGTGACCATGGACAAGTCACTTAACCTTTCTCTATTTCAATTTCTCAACTGTTAAAGGAGGATAGTACTAGGACCCACCTTGAAGGGTGGTTGCAGGGACCAAATGAGATAATATTTGAAAAGTGCTTAGCACCGTCCTTAATGAATGCTCCCATCCTACCTACCAATGCACAATTCAGGATAGCTGGCACAGGCAGTTGTTTCAATTACAAGAAACCACAGAGCCAGTAGGGACTTCAAAGGTCATTTAGTCCAGTCTTTACCTGAGTAGGAATTTTATTGCATAAAAGCTCAGAATCAGAAGAAACCACATAGGCTAGATGGTCCAATCTGGAAAAAGAATTCCCTTTAAAGCCTCCCCAAACCTTCATTATTCATGCTCCGATGAAAGACTTCCAGTGAGAGAGAATTTATTACCTCTCCTCCTCTTTTTAAAGTTAATTAAAAAAAAATGTTTTCAGTTTCAAATTCCCTTCTTCCCTCCACCCCTTTCTCCTCTCATTGAGAAAGCAAGAAATGCAATATCATTATACATATGAAGTCATACAAAAGATTTCCACATTAGCCATGTTGTTAAAAAAAAAAAAAGATTAGAAAAACATATGCTTCAATCTGCACTCAAGAGTTTGTTGATTCTCTCTGTGAAGGGTGGACAGATACCATTCATCATGAACCCTTTGGGGTTGTCAGAATTCACTACAACCACTTGGAGTAGCTCTTCTACCTTTGTGAGCTCTATTTATTAGGTCCACATTTAAATCTGCCCCTGTACTCCCACTGAAAGCTCCTGGTTACTTCCTTCTAGGACTGAGTAGAACAACTCCAATCCCTCTTACACATTTTAAGACTTTAAATGTGTCCCTACCATGTTTTCCTTTTCCTAGTCTAAATATCATTCTTTAATTAGCCCTTGAATAGCAGGGTACATAAGAGCCATAAGATGTTGACTGTTCTCTTGGACATTGTCCAGCATATCAGTGTTTGTCCTAAAATATGGTGTGCAGAACTGAACAGAATATTCCACTGTTGGTCTGAGCTCTGAGGACAGAGAATCTTCCCTCCTCAGCCCTGGCTGGGCAAGGCAGCCAAAGATCAGCATGGCAATTTGGGCCAAGGAAATTGCTCAGGGAGGGAGCACTGGGATGTGAAAGGGGAGGAGGAATCTTTTTAAAAATTTTATTGGTTTTAAGAAGGAAAGACTTTTTGGTAGTAAAACTTTTGGGGCCTGGAAAAAAATCTGCCAAAGACTGGGGGGATTGAAAAACCCTGGACGTGGAGCAGTTGAGGACATTAGACATCCAAGAGTCTATCTCAAGTGTGATGTTTCCTTTTTGGGCTGTAATTTCACCAAACCTTCATGGAGAAGGGGAGAGAAGACATTCACAAAGAGCACTCGAGACTCAGTTTTTTCATCCGTACTTTAACTCTAGTTTGCTCTGTGACCCTGAGTAGGTCATCGGATCTCCTCGGGCTTTGGGTTCTTCTGTAAAATGATGGGGTTGGACGACCCGGCCCTCATTGTCTTTTCTGGCTCTAAAATTTTATAATGCTATAGTCCAATTAATCTGGAAAGAGCCATTGCTTCCTTTTTGCTATTTTTTTATTTTTCTAGTTGGGATTTTGGCCACTCAGGAATTTCCCATTTATAATATTGTTCTTATAGAATGAACTGCCCTGCCCTCCCACCATTCCCCTTCTCCAAACTGTCTCACCTAATTTTGAGAAACCATGGATAACCTTCAGTAGAGAATTTCATAGTGGGAAATTAAAGTGCTAAGGTGGGTAGGATCCAGGGTGTGGAGGGCTTTGAAGGATTTGGACTTTATTTGGTCCATAATGGGAATATAGAAAGTTTTTAGGCTGGAGGGTAGAGACATTGGGGGACAAGAAGAATGGGATGATAAGCAACCCAGTGAAAGGATAATGTGTCTCCCCCATCTCCTTTTCCCCTCCCCCAAATCCATACACATTCACACTCCAGCCCCCTGAAGCTCCAGGTTGGAGCAGTCAGGGGGTCATTTATTTTAATTATTAAAACAGCAGCCACTTATTCTCTTCCCTTTTGTAAGGCCATTTAATTAGCTGGGACATTGAACTGTCTCTGCATCTTAGCAAACCAATAAATCAATTGAGGAGAGTTGTTTAATGGATTCTACCCAAAGACTAAGGCAGATGTTGAAGTCTTCTTTCCACCCCTCAGTGGCATTTCTCCCCCTCCCCACAAAGAACAAGCCACCCAACTCCTCCCAGTGAGGTGCGAATCATGGCATCTCCATGGGTTTCAGTCAGAGTCAGGGGCACCCTTTCTTTAGCCCTCTGTATTTTTAAAGGCTCAGCCACCTCCCTCCCCCACCCCCTTCCAGTCTCTGTCCAAAATCTTTTCTTCTGTCAACAATAGTCCCGGACAGACGGCATAGCCGAGTGTATCTGCCTAAGCAAGCTAATTGTTCATCCTGTCAGAAACCAGTGGTGGCTACTGTGGGGAAGGAGACACAAGGGGAGTTTTGGCCCCCAGCTCATCAGACAGCGACCACAGACCTTTCCCGGTACATGGTGCCTCTCTCCATTTGCTGGGGCCCCCAAGGACAGGACATTGAGGGCAGGGATGATAAGAGAGCAGCTTGGGAGGTGCCATGTTCCTGTTTTGTATTTGCCAGCCAAAGGGAGGATGAGGTTGGTGGTGACGGTGTGTGTGTGTGTGTGTGTGTGTGTGTGTGTGTGTGTGTGTGTGTGTGTGTGTGTGTGTGTGTGTAGAAAGTCTCTTTAACCTTTCAACATCCATCACATAGCTGATGTAAATCACATTCCCCCCTTTCCCCCAGGCCAATTGCTAGGCTCCATCCAACGCCAACCTTCCCAGCATGCTTCCTTCTCTTCTTCATTAAGAGTCTCTCTTCCCCTCCCCCCAACTCAGGATGAGGCTGAATGTGCTAATTCCCAGACTTACCCATGTTTGACAAACGATTTCCAAACAAGCCTTTTTAAATAAGTCTCTCCTCTTCTCTACCCCACCCCTCACCCTCAGTGTATAAGGTTAAAGAAAAGTATAGGGAATGATTTCCTTTCTCCCAGACCCAGACAAATCCCACCCCTATGTACTGCATCCCCCATACCAACTAGAAAATGGATAGGAGTGGACCCTTCCTCTCTTCTTGGCTAAAAACAACTGGAATCTTGGTTTTGTTTGGTTTTTAAAATCCTCTTAACAGACAGCTCTGTTACCTTTCACCCACCTTCTGGACAGTCCACCCTGCCAGTTTAGGATTAGAGTTGAGAATTAGCCCTAACCAGTGAAGCTGGTAAAGGACCGAGCAGGTCCCCTAGCCCATCATCCATTGTCTACCTGCGAATAAAAAAAGAAACAGGAAACTGGGGAAAAAAATACCCTGTGGCTAGATACCCAGGCATGTCACTATTGATTGTATTCAGGGACACAGGCCCTAATAGCACTGACAGACCCTTGGTAGATGAAATGCTCATTGAATGAATGAATGAATGAATATTCTCTCAGGCCTATCCCATGTGGCTATAAGCAATGTCCTATTAGAAAATATTCAGAGATGACTTTTAGAAGCAAATCATACGGATGGATAGTTCAGAATCTCGCTAACGCAAGACCTTTCAGAAAGGCTAAATTCAGCTGGGGGTTGGAGAGAAGTTAGAAGCATCAAGTTTAGGGTGCGAGCTTTCCAAATATAATTCTCTCAGAATGCTTTGCCCTCAAATCCTGGTCCGCTCGTTGCTTTTTGCAACCATCCGTCTTCAAAGGAAGACGAGCAGGGTGGGCTCTTTGAAATGGCCTTTTCTCTGGGCTGTTCCAGCCGTTTCAGTGTGCAGTTCACCAGTCATGCTTTGCTTTAGAAGAGATCGTTGATTTTGAATCTCTACCAGACAGAATCTGTAAAACCCGTTACTTCATGGTGGACTTTGGGCGATGCACTTGGAATTGACAAATTAAACCCCCGTTTCCATTAAGGAAATACAGAGAGAATGCTTTTGTGGTAATAACTGTAGAACATACTCATAAAAGACTTGGCGATTTTGAAGGGCTTCACGCGTGTTCTCATTTATAGCTACGCTGTGAGGGTAGCTTTGTAAGGCAGTTTCTATTAGCATGTCTTATAAGAGACAAGGAGCTGGGGGAAGAGACAGGAAGAGGAAACTGAGTCTCGGAGGTTAGCTGATTGGCCCGCAGTCACACCACTGTTGTGCTGGCCCGATACAGGCTCGGCTGTTCTCCTGGCTTTGGTTTTGTGAGCCATCCAGAGCAGGAGATTGTGAGCTCCTTGAAGGAAGGCATAGTGCTGGACTCAGCTAACACAGTGCCTGGCACATGGAAGGAGCTTCATAAATAGATGCTTGTGGACTTTGTACAACATGTAAATAGTGCCAATAAGGGGACGTTATTCCTTCCAAAGAGTTGTCATTTCATGAAAATGTTTTTATATACAATACACATATGTATATTTATGTACAGTATATATTCATATACAATTTCTATTCCTTCCAATGTACTATTTTTAAGGCCAGGCCAAGACTATTCTGGGATGATAACCACCTTTGAATGCCTGACTTTTCTGTTTGTGCAGTCTTGGTAACATGGTCCCCAGAACATTTGCATGCCACGCTGCACGCCCTCAACCCTGTAAAACAGCACACAGTCCAGCCCCACACTCATTGTATACACTGAAAGGGACCTTAGAGTTTGTCTCTCTTTCTTTTTATTTACTAGTTATTATGGGGGGTAGAGGCCGCTACACAGATGAATCAGACAGACCTAGTAAGGGTCAAACAGAGGCACTGATTTCGGTGTGTTTTCCAAGCAACCAACAATCCTCTATTAAGCACCTCTTCTGTGCTCCAGGTACTGTTAAGATTTCAGGATACAAAGCCCAAAATGGATTTCTCTTCCCTCAAAGGAGCTTACGTCTGCCTACTTGGGTCCGAGAATAGACCTGGGCCAGTGAAGAGAAGGGGTTTAGAGCGAAGGATGGAACTTGTTTATTGGAGCTTTGTTCATGGCGGTCTTCTGGTCGTAGCAGGAGAGAGAGAGAGAGAGATCAGTCTGCGACCCTTCAGAGAGGTGGCCATTACCCTTGTGCCAGCTGGCTTTGCTCCTCCTCCTTGGCAGTCCAGGCATGTCTGGGCTATGCCTCACCTTCTCCCTTCCACGCCTCTCCCTGACCCTGCGTACTCAGGGATCCCGTGACACCTGCTCCTCGCTCAGACCCAACGCTCCACGTTCTCTGGCTGGCCCATGTGCCTGGAATGCTCACCCTCTGTTTCTGCCCTCCTAGCTTCCCTGGCTTCTTTCACATGCCATCTTCTACAAGAAGCCTTACCTGATCCGCCTTAGCCCTAGTCTCCCCTCTGCTGACTATCTCCAGTTTATCCTGTACAGGTTTGTCCATGGTTGTTTGCCTGCAGTCTCCCCTATTTTGCCCTCTTTTTGTGTTCTTAGCACAATGCTCAGCACCTAGTAGGTTCTTACTAAATGCTCATTGATTGAACAGTCGTATCACACAGGGGTGTAATAAAGACCAAAGAGATCGTGTTAAAGCTCGATGCAGCTACCCCTGCCACATCAAGACCTCCGCTGTCATGCTTTCCTTCTCAGTTTCCCCATCACGCTTTCAATATATTGCAGGTCGGTGCAGAAAATTCAATGCAAATTTTTTGGGAGTTTTGCAGAAGCCCTAGGTGATGCATGAAGGCTAGTAGATGATACAAGGCCTATGAACAGATACTAAAGGTAAACTTTACAATAAGGTTACAATAAACACCCCAGAAAAGAAAAGACAAAATCAAACTTCCCCGGTCCGAAAAAGGGCCAACAATTTTATATGACTTTTCCAGATGGAGGGTGGGGGGTGGCAGGTACTGGGTCCCTAACCCCCCAGTTCCTTACCTCTCATGGTCTGAAGGGTTAACTTTATGCATGTAAGCTATCACTATAACCTTTCTAAAATTCATCATAGCTCTGATATTCTGTTCAAGATTCTAAGGTGTCTTCTGGCTCTGAGATTGTATTTGATTAAAAACAAGTGCTTACTGTTTTTAAGGCATTATGTTAGGCTCTGATTTGCATGTAGGAACTGGGTCTTTGATTCTACAGATCTAGCTGCATCTCCAGTAAGGAAACTCCACCCACCAACACACATACCTTCTCTGCAGTCTCTAGTATTCTAATATGAATTGCCTGGAATATTGAGAAGTCAAATCACTTGCCCAGGGTCATGCAGCTAGGATGGCAGAGGCAGGATTTGAAGCTGGGTCTTCCTGAGTTTAAGGTCAGCTTTCTATCTTTCTTTCTGATAAATTCTTGTTGAATGGAGTGACATGGTCCCTGCCTTTAAGGAGCTTACATTTTCCTTCTTGGATGTGTGTGTTGAGGGGGCAGAGAAGGCATATAGTTGCTGGTACAGACAAATGTACCTTGTATTAGGTAGAGATTGAGGTGGGCAAAAGAGAGATTCAGATAAAATTTCCTATGGAAATTTATAAAGGGGAAGATCACTTCAAGCCCAGCCAGTCTTTTTGGCCCTAACTACCACTGTACATTTTGTGAGCTAATCTAGAACTCAGACCAACATCAGGAAAGCATTGCTTATAGTGGCCAGTAAAGTGAATCAAATTTATTTACGTTCCCTGGGGCCGGCCAGAGGCATAGACTGAGTTAGCATTATTGAAAAGCCCTTTGGGGACCATTTCTGTGGAATATCTAGTCTCTAGACACCCTTGCAAGTCTGTTCCACATCCTCCCTGGGGTGTTGTGTATACTGAACCCTGCTGAGACACACATAGGCCAGGGTTGGCTTGAGGCCTGACTCTCGGCAGGAGAGAGGAGATCTGTTTCTGTGAGGCTGTCCGTGTGAGTGACTGCAGACCTGGGAAGCATTTGAAGATGCCTCCGTGGCTCTGATCCCCCCAGCCTGAATGTGGTTTTGTGTGTTTGTTTTCCCTTTCCTTTTGGTGTTTTAACATGTTGGCATTTGGTTCAGCGCATCTTCAAATGCTTTGTTTCTCGGTGGCCAAGCTAAGACAGGCCTTTCCTACAGAAATATCCTGGCAGGAGCCTTCATTCTTTCAGCTCTGTGGCTCTGAGTTATGTGTACCAGCCCCATCAGGCTGCTTTGTGCCTCATCATGCTACGTGTGCCTTTGGGGCTTGGTGGTGCAGGGTGAGGTGAGGGGTGGGAGAATTCCCCATTCCAAAGATTTAGGGTGGTTGGAAACTCAGTAGATTAAGGATGAAAGAGAACTAGTTCTGTTGTGGACAGGCTGCATTTGAGATGCCACTGGGCCGCCCGGTTTGAAATGTCTGGTGCTGTGGGAGCTCACGGGAGAGACTAGATACCCATCTGAGAGCCATTTGCACAAAAACCCTCATTGAACTCATGGGAACTGATGAGTTTGTCAAGAATAAGTGGCAGAGAAAATGTCAGAGGGCACAGGAAGGGGTCTCAGGACACACTCACAGATGTATTAGCCAATAGAGAGAAGGAGTTTCCTCTCAATGGGCCCATGGATCAGAGCCACCACTATGGTAATAAAAGGAGGAGCTGTCAGGAGGAAGATTGTGTTAGTCATGTCTACAGTCCTCCTGGTGCTGCGGTGTGCCTATCACAGTGCCCACTGCTTCTGCACCTCAGCGTTCTCCTCTGTAAAATGGGCATGATGGTAACACCCTCCTGGGACTCTGAGGGTCAAGGGTAATGACCTATGTCAAGTGCTTGACTAATCTTAAAAGTATGATAGAAATGCTGACTATGCTGCTGCTGCTGCTGCAAGTACTGGTGCTACAGTAGCCATAGAAATGTTATCGCCGCCGCCGCCGCCACTCCTCCTCCTCCTCCTCCTCCTCCTCCTACCACTACCATCACCACCACTGCCATTACTATTCCTACTCTGGCTCCTACTCCTCTTCCTACTAGTAATTACCACTATTACTATACCTTCTAGTCATGGAACACACCTCCCTGGTTTGAAACTCCTACTCGTCTCCAGCCGCTTGCTTGCTCCTGTCTTAGTTCCGGAGATTTGGCGTTGGGTGGACAGCCTTTGATTCCTGCCCTGCCCCGGCCTCTGCTTTATGCTGGTGACTTTACCCCTCCCTCAGGACGGGCTTTCCCTGCAAGGCTAGTGACTCGTGTCCTTAGCCCATGGGTCCGATGGCAGCGTGTCGGTAATGGAGAGAGTGTTGGACTCGTCGTCTGTGGGACCCAAGTTCTGCCTAATTAGCCAGTTCTTAGGTGACATCAGGCAAGTCGCTCACCTAGTCTAGGTTTTATTTTCATATTCTGTCAGGTGAGGTGACTGCTAACATTTCTTCTGGTTTTAACCTTCTTTCCAGCTCTCCTGCCCTGTGGTCCTGACAAGCTCGGTTTGGTTGGGATGCCTGGGGAAGTCCTTCACATCAGGGAGGGAGTCTGCCCCTTGTGGGCGGAGGCTCGGGTGCTTTGCTGGACTCTATGTCTGCATTGTATTAGTTATCAGTGTCTCTGCGTTTAAAGCTCCCTTTGTGTCCTCATGCATGGTCGTGATGGTGGAGTGCAAGTAGGGTGCCGGGACAGCGTGATACAGTAGTAAGAGCTCTGGATTGAGAGCCTAAAGATCTGGGTTCCAGTGCTGTATCTGTGTGGCCTCAGGCAAGTCACTCAACCTCTGTCCTCCGTGCTTGTCTATGGGACTTGGGTAGCCTCTGAGAGTCCCTTTGTGCTACATGTCTGTGAATGAATGAAGTTAATAAAAGGAATAAAAAGGCACTTCTCCAGCACTTCCTATGTGTGATGTGTTAAGTGCTAGGGATCTGAGGAAGTACGGATTTCTTGCCCTCAATGAGCTTATATTCTAATGCTGGAACATAGCACATTAAAGGGGGGCTGGGAGAAGGCATACTGAGGCAAGGCTTAGAAATGACCAGAAAGTAGCCTAAAGGCTGATTCTCTGAGCAAGGCAAACCATCACCTGTCAGGGAGCCAAGGATCCCAGGAGGCCAAGTGTGGGTGTTTCTAATAAAAGATCTTTAAAGAGGATGACTGGAGGGTAGGGGCGACTGTCTGGAAATGGCCAGGAAGAGATGGTTCCTAGGAACCCACGATTCCAAGGCTTAGCATTACCAAGGCTTAGGAGCTGCTTGAAGAATGTTGATTGATTTTGACTATCCTTTAGGTCCCCCAGACTTCGTATTTTGTGGCAGTTCTAGCCTGGAGGTACATCAGGTTTCTGAAATCTTAAGCATAAACATTTTTCTCTTTATTTGTAAACAGAAGGCTGTGTTTTCTTGGCATGGAGTATTCCACTCCAGGAGCTTAACTGGTTCTGTGTTTTCTATCATTGAGCCAAATTACTAATGAAGGAATTTGCTGAAGTAAATAAAGGGAATCTAATCTATAAGATGGAGGAAGAGTTTCTGAGTAATAAGAAAATCCCAGATCTAATGGAAACCAGGCAGCAGAGTGGAGAGAGTAATGGGCCTGCCATCAGGAAGATTTGTCTTCTTGAATTCAGGTCTGGCCCCAGACACCTACTAGCTCTGTGACCCTGCACAAGTCACTTAACCCCATTTGCCTCAGTTTCCTCATCTGTAAAATGAACTGGAGCAGGAAATGGCAAACTGCTCTGGTATCTTTGTTAAGAAACCCCAAATAGAGTCACAGAGAGTCAGACATGACTGAAAAATGACCAAAACCCAACAAAGGTCCCTCCTAGCTCCATAGCTATGATCATATAGTCCCTACCTTCTCTGGCTTCACCAGTGTGGTAACAGAGCCAGTAATGGTTCTACTAGCAATAGAATCAAAACATGGCAGGGGAGGTAAGGTTGGGATTGTGCTGAGTTGGTATTTATGCCTGTTCAGCTCAGTTACTGACTTATCGATGGATTTTCTGTACCTCAGTGATGGCAATAATGTCATAGGGTCATAGGCTTTAGGACTGGAAGTGACCTTGGACACCAGCCAGTCTGATTCTCTCCACTTCCAGCTGAGGAAACGTGGACCCAGTGAGGCTTAACAAAGGTCACAGTGTTTTAATGAAACCAGATGAGTCGAGCTCAATAATGTTCATTCAGTTCATGCAAGAGCTGTACTTTGCCATAACTGAAGAGAATCAATTTGGAAACTAGGTCTTAGAAGGCCAGAATCTTCTGGGTGCTAATGAGGGAAAACCATTAGCAAAGAAGTTTTGCGGTTTGGCATCATGTTTGGGCAAGGAAGAACTCACTGGCTTGATTCCTTAGTCTGAGGATATTCCTAACATTTCCCTTGATGCTGTGGTATAGGACGAGTAACCCAGGGAAGGGGCCTTAGTGTGCTGACATGTAGAAGCCTGACCTCTGTCAGCAGTAGTAAAGCCATAGGGCATGTGGGTCACTGGTGGGGTGGCTGGGTCACACTTACCTCATTGGCTACTCACAGGAGGGTTTGGAGAATGGGGCAGATATTCTCTAAGCACACTTTGGAGCCAAGTGGGATTTCTGGTTTCTGATTTTAACTGTTTATCTAAAGAATTCCGTTGTCTTTATTGCAAATCCAAAGCTCATTTCACACTAATGGGGTTTTTGTGTATCTGGTGAGGAGAGGCCATGTATGTCCCTAGATGCTTGAATGTCTTTCAGGGAAACTGTTTAAATGAAGGCCAGCAATAAGAGATAAAGACATGAGGATCTTGATTATGGGAACATTCATAGAATCGCTGTAGTAATTAGCTAATATTTATCTAATGCTTTAAAGTGTGAAGAACACTCCTGTGCTCTTGGCGAGTGAGATAAGTGCTTCAGGTATTATTTTAATCTTTGATTTTGCTTCTTTTTGCCCTTCCAAGTTGAATATTTGTACTGGAAAGGACAGAACAAAATAATTGGTAGGGATTTGAAAGCTGATAGAAGAAGGAGTTATTTATTAATCATGTGCTGAAGACCACAGACCAGGGTCCAGGGAAAAGCAGATGGATATGACTGAGCCACTGGCATTAATCTCTGTAGCAGAACAGAGGACTGCAGAGGAAGCGCTACTGCAGGCCTAGGGAAGGCAGGCATGTCTTGATTTTGGAAGAAAGGAAAACCATGGAGTCTGCCAAAAAGTATAAGCCTGCCTTGGATTCCTGGCAAAGTTCTAGAACACATTATTAACAGACTTGCTAGTCACCTCCTAGGAAAGGAAGCAGTAATCACAATGTGGGCTGGCAGCTGGGTGGCACCATGGATAGAGTGCAGATGAGTCAGGAAGGCTCATCTTCTTGAGGTCAAATCTGGCCCCAGACACTTACTAGAGATGTGACCTGGACCTCAGCTTCCTCATCTGTAAAATGAGCCGGGGAAGGAAATGGAAGGAAAGATAGCATTCTGATGTGTCTGCCAAGAAAACCCTAAATGGGGTCTTGAAGAATCATACTTTACTGAAAAAAATGGCTGAAAATATCACGAGCCATTATGGTTTCATCAAGAACAGGTCTTGCCCAATTATAGACCAGAAGATCTGGGGAATGCTATAGATTTAGGTTGTTTAGTTTTAAGCAAATTTAAGCAAATTAAGCCAATTTTAAGCAAAATTTATTCTTATAGACAGTTTGAGAAATGTGAATCAGCCGATAGTATGCAGTCAGGTGAATTCTGGGTTGGTTGAATGGCTGGATTCAAAGTTTAGTTATAGGAGATACTGTCTCTTCTCCTTCCTTCCATGGACCTCTGAATGATCTCATGAACTTTGAAAGGTTGCAAGATTAGGGCTTCCCAGTGCCGGTCACAGTATCCCACTGAACATCAGGAGCATCTAAGCAGCTACTGAAGACAGCTGAGACATGCTTAAGAAAGGCTGCTTCAGGACTCTATAAGGGCACCAGTTCTGGAGCCCAGAAGAGAGCTATGCATATTGAAAGGGGAACCGCATGGGAAGGCCTTAAAGGGAGAAACAACTTCCAGAAACCAGGAACTTTTTGCCACATGTATGTGGCTTGAGCCCACTCTTCTATGGACTTTGTGTGTACTTGTGAGAAAGTGTGTCCCAGACTTTTTGGGGGGAAGTGGGGTGGTGTGTTGTTTGTTATCTTTTAACACCAGCTATTTTTATTATACCTGCTTAGCAAATACTCCTGACTAAAAGCTCATTGGTGCTGGCTGACCAACGGGTGCATACCAAGTCAGGGTGCATGAGCAACAAGACAAGAGAAATCACCTCTCCCCTCTCAGGATTCTCTTTAGGATCCCAAGGGCAGTGAGTCATTGCCAGCTGCTCTCTAGAGAACCAACCTGCCATGTGAGAAGGAGTAGGGTAGAAAGTAGCCCATGTGGAAGAGCTATAGTTGCCTTTGGTCGGGTGGTAGAGAGACCACTTCAAAATGTAAGCAGTTTCTTTTTCATAGCCTTTGGAGCAGAGCTCCTTTTGTGAACCACTTACAACCTGTGAATCTGGAATTCAGAACCGGTTGCTCACTGCGTGAAACTGTACTTTGGACTGTGGCTATAACAAGTTATAAAAATCCCCATGACTTGCACATGGTGGGAGCGGCTGTGGAAAGGGAATGAGGAAAAACCTCTCTCTGTCCGTCTGTTTCTTTCTCTCTCTCTGTCTCTATCTCTCTCTGTCTCTCTCTCTCCCTCTTCCTCTCTCTTTTACTACTACTACTACTAGCAATTTACATTTATATTATATCTTTTTATTATGTGTGTGTGTGTGTGTGTGTGTGTGTGTGTGGTTTACCACACTTCTCACCACAGCAACAGCTGATTTTATATGGGCCTTTCAGGTTGAGAAATCACTTCACATTAATTCTCTCATCTGATCCTCACAAAGAACCCTGGGGTGTAGGTGTTATCACCCCCATTTTATAGATGAGGAGCTTGAGGCAAGAAGGCTAAATGATTTCCCACAGCTAGTATAAGTGTCTAACGAAGGGTTCAAAGCCAGGGCTTTGTGATTCCAAGTTCAGTGTTCTGTCATCTACCTCCCGACAATCCTGTAATTGGATAATTCAGTTGATTACAGACGTGGAAAGGTCAGGAAGATTAAACGGTTCACCTAAGTCACCTAGATGATGGAGATCAGAGTTGGGACTGGCTCCTGTTTTCATGTCTGCTTTTTCACCTAAGCAGGTAAATGGCACAGTAGATAGAGTCCTAGATTGGGAATCAGGAGGACCTGAGTTCAGGTTTGCTTCACACACTTACTGGCCGTGTGACTGTGGACAAGTCCTTAGTCTGTCTGCCTCGGTTTCCTTATCTGTAAAGTGAGCAGGGTAGCGCCTGTCTTCCAGGGTTGTTCTGAGCATCAGATGAGATGTGTGTAAGACGTTTTGTGCACATACTGGAGCATTGCATAAATACCGGCAATTATTATTCAACTTGACGAAGCTGTTACCCTTGTGCAATACTATATGAGCATCAGTAGTTCAGTTTAAATTTATAATGCTTAAATCTCATGTGACACAGGAAATATAAATTGGAGAGCAGCTTCGAGAAAGGGCAGCTGGGTGGTGCAGCGGGTAGAATGTCAGCCCTTGAGTCAGGAGGAACTGAGTTCAAATCCAGCCTCAGATTCTTACTAGCTGTGTGACCCTGGGTAACTCACTTAATTCAGATTTGCACCCCAGCCCCACCAACAAATAAATAAAATACTAAGAACCAAGAAAAGGATTTATTAGTCCCTGAGTATTTAATCAAATGCTTATTATGTGCCAGACACTAAGTGCTGGAATATAACAGCTAGTACTTACATAAACTTTAGGTAATATGTGTAAAGAATCTTGTCGAAGTGTTTGATGGCTGGGAGTGCTTGAGTCAGAAGGGATTGGCAGCTGATAGAAAGATAGTGTCGAATGGTTTCTGAGACAGCTGTTGGGGGTGACCTTCCATGGGTGCTTCAGGGCTTATGATTCCTCTGAACCTTTGATCTCTGGGCTCTGCAGTCACTGACCTGGCTGTTCTCCAGCCTCTGTGAATTGGGCACCTGGTGGAGGTGGGAAGAAGGACAACCATCAGTTAGGTGTAGTTCCCTTTCCTTTCTTAGAATCTAGGAGAGGAGATATGGATACTCATACAAAATGGAACAAGATAAGAGGATTAAAAAAAAATTCAGCCAAGTGCTCTTTATTTAAGATTCTAGGAGGGAGAGATGTCATGTGGCCCTGGGAATCATAGAAGAGCTTTTTGGAAGAGGCAGGATTTGAGTTAGGCCATGGAGGATGAATAGGTTTCTAGCAGGGAGGGGTGGGGAGAGGCTGGGAGGTAGAGAACCTTCTCAGCGTAGGAAGAAGGACAACCAAAGACACAGGAGTTACAAAGTGCAGGGAACTGAGACTAGTCCAGTTTGCCTGGAGCATAGAATGCTTAAGAAGCATAGCAACAGCATGGCTTTAAAGGGAACAATGCACCGTATTGCATTTCTACCTGTCTGTCTTCTCTCTGAATGACTAGCTGGGGCCGTCCCCTGGGCTTCCATTGCCACAGCAGCCCATTGGGTGTCCTGACTCTGATCCCAGTCCTCCTCTTCTCCTCCACCCAGCTGTTAAATGTATTTAGAACTTTTAGAAGCACATCTGAGTTCTGTCTCCTTCCCCTCCCTCCAATCTAAAGTCCCTCAGGACAGGGATTATTTTTGCTTTGTCTTTGTTCTCTCTGGTGCCTTGAATGTTGTAAGTAGACAATGCATATTTGTGATTTTTTAGTGACAGTAAGGTCATCTCTCTTTGCTGTGCCTGAACGAAGGAGAAACTAAGGTTCTAGTCTTTGAATGACTTCTGAGAGCAAAGGGAGTAGTTTGTTGTTTTTTTAGAGCAAGTAAGACACGAGCCTTCCAATTTTCCCCTTCTTCCTGTATCCTCTAACACGCACCCCACCCGCCTCCTTGATGTTCTAGGCTTGGATGTCCCAAATGTGCCCAAAATGCTAATGTCATATTAGGTTGCGCGCAGAGCAACCAGTAGTCTTATTGACCTGCTCCTGCCATTGGACCACGTGAGGACTCCAGAGTTCAGTTCAGGGCATTAAGTTCCAGGAGGGGCACTGACAAAGTGGGGCCCGATCAGTGTGGGGCAGTCAGGATGATGAAATGGTTAGAAGCCAGTCTCTAGTGCGGAGGGTCAGCAGGACCGAAGAAAAGGCAGAGGGGACGTGTCATAGCAGCAAAGGAACCTTTTCTGCTCAATTCTGCCTTTTTCTTCATTCCTAATCATTTCACCAACCAACAAGCATTTATTGAAGGGCTCTTATATATCTTATACTGTGTTATGGGGAATACAAGAGAACATAAAATGTGACTTGCATCCGAGAGGCAAAACCCTCTCTAGGTGACAGGCAGTGCTTATAGAATGGGGAACAGAAAACATTGGAGATGGGGCTTAGCAGAGTGTTTAATTATACAAGGCAATGGGAAAGAACATTCGACTCAGAGTGTGCGCATTCTAACTGCTAATTACTTACTGGGTGACCTTGGGCAAAGGCATGTTACTTCTCTGGGCCCCAGTTCACTCATCTGTAAAATGAAGGGGTTGGCCTAACTGCTTTCTCTGCTCCCTTCCAGTTCTGGTGTTTTACGGTTCTGCTAGCCTTCATCTCTCCATTTAGCTAAGGTTTCAATTTGGAGTTCACACGCCTACAAATGAGAAGTCAAGATTTCTCCCAGGGGTTGTTGTTCAGTGAATGATGTCTCACGGCAACCCCTCAGCCCATTGGGAAGGGAAGGACTGAAAAACAGTCAGAGAAATGAGGGCAAAGCCTCCCAGGTCATAAAAACAAAGAAGACACAGGAGCAGGGCAAGAAGTTTAGCACCCAAGGCAAGAGACCCCCAAGAAGGTAGGAATTCTTGCCTGCAGCAAGCAGGTTAATGCTAGAGTCATCTAGATGGGGATGCAGGGAGGGACCGTCAGCAGGAAGTTAGAAGGGATCTTAGAAATGATAGAATCCAGTTCTCTCATTTTTCCAGTGGGCTGAACTAAGGCCCACAGAGGGGAAGTGACTTGCCCAAGGTTATCTGTCCAGTTGGTGCAGAGCCGGTGAGTCTCCTGGTCCCTCACTTCCAGTCCAAGGTCCTTTCACCCAAGGCTGACTACCCTTCATAGATATAACATCTCATACTTGTGTAGCAGGTTTTTCCCTTCTTGAAATGACTTTAACTAATCCACGTACTCTTACAGCATGCTTGGTTTAGGAAAAGATTGGCCAGTAGGTTTATTATTATTATTTTTTTCCAAATAAAGCTTTTTAAAAAAAAAAAGTGGAATAAGCATGTGACAGTGAACTAGACCTTCTACTAATTGCTTCAGTCACAATGATTTCACTGTTAGCTTTTTATGAAATAGGAACCCTTGTTTACCTTCTCCATAGTGAACCAGTCTTGCTTATTACTAGGCAAACACTCCTAACCCTGCCCGTTTGGAGGAACACTTCCACATCCAAAGTAGCATCCCCATTGTTTTTCCCAAGAAAAAGCTCCCATAATGATTCCAGAAAAAAATATCAAAATTGAAAGGGACCTTGATTATCATGCAGTCCAACTGTCTTACTTTACAGAAGAGAAATTCTCTCAGAGAAGAAAAGCATTCATTCCTCATGGAAATATCCAAAGCCATCTAACAAGCATATCATTTAGCACCCTTTGGGTTATGTCTTAGGAGATGCAAATTCAAAATGAAGAAGTAATTTATGCTCCTAAGCTAATATGTTACTGGGAGCTGGGGGTGGGGGAGCAATACCACGTGCCTGATAATTGGGGGGAGGGGAGGTGGGAAGAAAGAGCATCGGTAAGGACATTGGAAACCAATGAAGCCAAATCCCTTGAGGTCTGGAGAGGTCTCATAACTAGTGGTCTAGCTTAGAGTAGCACTAAGGTCTGTAAGAAATAGATTTGGTCCCTCTGAGCAAGGCCAGTCTTCGGCCTTTTCTTCTGCTTAAGGCAATTAGCTTATTCCATCTCCAGAGTTGGAAGTTGAAGGATGAGCTTAATTGATGCCTATCCATTTGGAATGTTTTTAGTTGAGGCCTAAACAACTCTTAAAGTGTGACCCCTTGGAGAAGAATTTAAGGCAGAAGGTTATCTAATTTCCTGTCCAGTGTGCCTGGAATCCTTCTCACTATCTGAAAGGAGCCCTGATAAACCTGATTGCCTCTTTCTGAGCTTCCTTCCCTGAAGACAGCCAGCACTACACACACATTAGCACTTGGTACCATGCCCTGCCTCGGTTCCTGCTAGCTCACTGACTTTCTCAGATAGATTATACGCTCTTTCAGGGATTTTCCTCAATCATTCTTCTAGAGTAATAACACAGTAAATGTTTGTTAAATAAATTGAAAAAAATGAAATGAAATCAATAGGTATCTAACAGAAATGTATATTGTTAATTGTAATACTTGAAATTTCTATGGCATTTTAAAGTTTACAAAGTGCTTTTCTCACACCATCCTTGTGCTATGAGAAGTACCTATGTTGGTGGCCCCATATTATACATAATAAAACTGAGGCTTAGATGAGTGACTTATCCAAGGTCACATACCTTGTAAGTGGCAGAGCCATAATTCAAACCCAGGTCCTTTGAGTCCAAATCCGGTGTTCCCTCTATTATACCACATGCATCTCTGTCCAATATAACACATGCTATAATTGAAACTATATATGTTTACTAATAACCAAATTACAGGCCCCTTCAGGGTAAATGCCATGCTTTGCTCCTCTCTTTATTTCCCTCAGTGCTTATCCCAGCGTCCTATATGGGCAGGCAATCGATACATGCTCCTTGATAGTGGGAACAAGTGAATAAAACTTTTTTAGTTGAGAAAAAATAGAAGCAACTGTGTGTTATATAATTATGTCATCAGCAAAACCCATATACAAGGAAATGACTGCAAGCCACAAATTAGAAGCACCCTTATTAACTTTGGTTTGAAATGACTGTCAAGTTTAATCTGGTTTCTCTTGTGTTCTCTAAATCCATAGAGGAAGAAATTAATTTAAATTTGAATTTTCATACTCAATAGAAATCCCATATAGGAGACCACTTTGAGCTTCATTTCATACCCTAAAACATGAGGCAGGTGGATTCCATCAGTGGCCTCAGACATGGCTACAAGGAACCTTAGTTCAGATCTCTAGATTACCCTCTAGATCTTGGGCAAGTCACTTCACCTTTCTGGGCCTCAGTTTCCTCATCTGTAAAATGAGGAGGTTGACCTTGATGGCCCCTGAGTGCTTTTACAGCCTCTAAAATCTCTGATGCTGTGACTGGCTTCCAGCTTTAACATTCATTTCAGCAAACATTAAATGGCTACCCTATGGGGAGCAAAAGGTATTTGAACAAAGGCAAACAAGAAAATGGGCCTTTTCTTTCAGAGAGCTTACTGGGAGAACACAACAGGCAGTGCGACGAGCAAATTTAAGGTCATTTGAGGAAGGAGTGGGATGGATGCACTCTCTGGTAGGGAGATGGAGGAAGGCTTTGCAGAGGAGCTGGCACCTTTAGTGGAAGCAAGATAAAGAAGCAGAGACACGTATGTAAAGTGGACAGGAGGGAACACACGTGTAAATGCGTGGTGATAGAATATAGAGTAGAGAATGGTGAGAAATTTTGGAAAGGTGTGTGGGAGACCTTTTACTGAGGAGTCTGTACTGTCATGGAAATCACTGGGAGTCAGTGAAGGCTTTTAGATCAAAGGGAGTGGCAGGATTAGACTTGTGTCTTGGGAAAATAAATCTGATGACCATGTGAAGAATAGATTGGAGAGGGGATGTCAGAGACTGGAAGAACAATGAGGAGGCCATCAAGCCAGCTTAGGGTGGGTGGCAAGGGGAGCCTGAATTGGTGTGGTGGGGTGAATGAAGAGGAGAATGTAAGAGATGTTTTGGAGGTAACATTGACAGCGGTTGGCAGATGACTTAATGTAATAAATGCAGGAAGGGGAGGAGGGGAGAAGGAGAGGGAAGAATCAAGGAGTGGATCATTGCCCTCATTTGACTAAGGATTTTATCGCTCTCAGGAGATAGGGAAGTTTAGAAGAGATCAAATTGATGGGTGCTCTTTGGGGTGTGCTGAGTGGAGATATCCATTAGCAAGTCAGGGATATGGGGCTGGTGTTCTGACTGAGAGACAGTGCTGGGAGGCGTCTGGGTAGATACAATGACTGAAGCCAGGAGAGCTAATGGACCCTCTAGGGAGAGAGAGTGTGTCTAGAGACAAGGGGAACGGTCCCAAGGCCAGGCTTTGAGAGACACCCGTACAATGAGAGTCAAGGAATGAGTGGGGGATATTCAGATAGATAAGAAGCCATCCAGTTTATTAAGTTTCTTCTGTGTTCTTGGTTCTGTTCTGTGCCACAGACCTCTGTGATCTTCCATATTCTGTGTTGTGGGCCCCTAGATGGTGCGGTAGATAGATTGTCAGGAAGACTCATGAGTTCAAATCTGGCCTCAGACGCTTACTAGCTGTGTGTCCCTGGGTGAGTCACTTAACCCTGTTTGCCTCAGTTTCCTAATCTGTAAAATGAGCTGGAGAAGGAAATGGCAAACCCCTCCAGTATCTTTGCCAAGACAATCGAAATGGAGCCCATGTTACATGCCATTTTGGGGGTTTGGGGGAGGGAGGCAGAGAAAATTTAAAAGTAGTGGGAGTGAATGTTGAAAACTAAAAGAAAATAACTTTATTAAAAAAAAAAAAAAAAAAAAGAAAACCCAAATGGGGTCCATGAGGAGTGAGGCATGAACAAGAACTGTATTCAGTACCAAGGAGCAGAAGTCAGGGAAGCTTGACTGGATTACAGTGAGTGGAAAGGAGATGTGCAGTGGAAAGTCTCATAGATCTGGGTTTGGAGAAGCTTTAAATGTCAAACAGTGCAGTTTGCATTTTATTCTAGAGGCCAAAGGGAGCCACCAAAACAGTCAGTCAGTCATGAAAGCCCACTCCGTGTCACACTGTGCTAAGTATAAAGAAGGACAGAGGCAAAGTCCTGGCCGGCCCCATGGAGCTTGCAGGGGTACGGTCACAGCAGTCTTCAAGGACATCTCTTGGATAGCTGTGTGAAGGATGAGGGATGGACTTGGGGCAGACTGGAGGCTCCTACAATATTCAGGCCAGGATTATAAGAGAGTGGTGAAGCCACCAAAGGAGGAGACCATTAGGGAGGCAGGCAGGGAGTGGCTGAGAATGTTAGAGGCTTCAGACTAAGAAAAGGCCAATGGGAATGAGCCAGGCCGGGGTGGGGGTGGGTGGGGGGGAGAGAATCCTGGGATCTAGTCTTAGAAGGGAACTGAGGCTCACCCGGAGTCCTTGATGCGCCCATTGTTGGCCGGTAATTGGTAAGAGAGAGAGCAGGATTCAAACTCTCGGGTTCCCAGGAATTAATGGTCAGCACCCTTTTCACTGTTCTGCGGGGCGGGACTCCAGACATTGATGATCTTGGAGAAAGCAGTTTTGGCCAAAGTGGGTTTGGTTAAGAAGCGACTGAGTGGTGGGGAAATAGGGACAAGGAGTATTTACAGCTCTCTCCAGGGGTGGGGTCATCAGAGGGAGGGTGGCTAGAGAATGCTACCTGCAGGACAATGGGGTCCAGGCATTTTTTTTTAAGGATGGGGAGGAGATCAGGGAGTGTTTGTAGGCAGCAAGGAAAAAGGCCATAGAAAGAAAGATTTAAGATGAGAGGGAGCGAGGGAATGATCAATGGGGAAAGCTCCTAGAGGAGACAGGGCGGGTGAGATCAAGGGCATGAAGGGAGAGGTTAGTTTCATGTTTCTCAGGCCCCTAAAGGCTCTGATATGAATGTTTCTGTAATTATAAGGCCCCTTCTAGCTCAGGCATGCTGTGGTTTTAAGGCTGCCCCAGCTCTGGGTGTCTTAAATCCTATGGCGTTAACACTAACTTAATTTAATGACATCTCACTGTAAAATTTTTTTGCTGAGTGTATGTTCCAGAGAATTTGGCAAAGTCCATTATTATGGATCTGGAATAAATACACTGAGCTTCCCCCCTTTACCAATTGTAATGTTAATGGGATTTAAGATTTTCCCCACCCAGTCATAGGCCTCATGTGGAGCCCATTAAAGCAAACTTGTGTAGGGGAGGCTTACTTATTGGAAGGGTTTCACACCTTTTATTAATTTCTGATTGGACCCTGAGTCGGGAGGGTTGTGACGCCTTCTGGCTCTGAGAAGTGTATCTATACTCCGAGTTAGCATTTTGCTCTGGGGGCTTGCTTATAAGGCTCCCTCGATCCAGGGATATATGTAAAGTGTAGAGTTGATTCAGGCAGTCAGAGCCCTGTCTGTTGGTCTTTATTTCTCTGCTTGTATTTTCTCTGAAGTTCAGGGTGCTTGCTTTTCCCCTGAACTAGTGAATGTAATTATAAATATGGATGACGCCTTAAACAGCTATCTTTCCTGGTAAAGCAGATCTAAGAGCAGCCATCCTGGGGAGGCCGGTGCGGTTGTCGCTGTGCTAACCCACCTTCTCCCTCTCCAAGATAAAGAAGATTTTGATCTGATCGCCGCTCAAAGTAGTGTGTGCTTTAGGACCTATAGACCTACGGCAGAGTCCAGAAATGTGGAGAAGACCATTATTTATCTTAGTCAGGATGATTGAGTAGTTAGAGCGAGTACGTCCGGTTTTAAAGTTAGCCTAATCGCTAGTTTTGTTCTGTTCCAAATAATTTTTTCTCTGCTTCCACCGAAAAGAGCGTCCTTTTGCCTCTTACGCAGTATGTGAATTTAGGTGGTGTGCGATGAGGTGAATTCCATTAAGCGATGGAAATTATGTTCCGATTTATCACCTAAGTAGAAGATGGTTTTAGGTTTTAGACTTAATTACTATCCGTCTTCCCATCTGCGGAGAGACCGTAGTATCATAAGCCATCGTTTACGACTATTAGAGGCGTTATAGTTTGGTTCTTTCATTTTACAGGGGAGGAAACTGAGTCCAGGAGATGTTAAGTGACTTGCTCAAGGTCGCATAACTAGCAAATGTCTGAAGCAGGATTTGAACCCAGGGCTTCTGAGTACAAGTTCCTCACTCTATCCACTATGGCGTGCGGTCTCACCTACACACTAGCATGGACTCATAAATGGTATGATCTGCCTAGCAGGTCTTAGAGATCCTTTAAAAAAATAAGAAATTGTGGATCCTTTTGAAAATGAAAATGAATTTCAGTCAAAACAAAGGCAATAGCTGGGTCATTGAAGCTGCCAAAAGACAAATCCTCTGATAAAGGCTAATTTTCAGTATTTTTTAAAGCATGGGATTTGCAAGTACAAAACAGATCTGTCTTACTGGTCATGGAGACAGCACATCAGAAATAATCCCAGAAATACTGTATAATATCGTTTGAGGGAATGTTGCTTAGAACCCTTTGGTGCCATGGTGACTGTGGAGCCTCCTTCCTGTTTTAGGTGCTCAGCTGGTGTCCAGGAACATCAGATGGGATTATGGCCAAGAAGCGTGAAGTCTCGAGACTGGAAATGTTTATTTTCTTTAGAGACTGTCCCCAAATAAGAGTTCTATTCCAGGGGTTCCTGAGAAGGATATTGAAATTAAAGTCCTGCTTATAGGTATGTGGAGCACATTTCATTAGAGTATGTACCCAGGAAATTTTGTTCTCTTAAGAGAAACATAATATGGAATGTTTAATCCTAAAAGACATGATTTTTAATTTATTAAACAAGTAAAAAAAACCCTAAAAATTAACTAAGCTTTCTTAAGATTGACAGCTAAACTACTTTAAAAATATGAGACAGGCACATTTGAGATATTGGGGTGTAACTGAACACACCTGCTCTACCCTCTATGCATTCTTATGGTGCTGGGTAAGTTTGCCACTCCTAAGCGGATTCATACCAACCTGCAGAATCACCTTGTGCGCCTTTCACTTTGTAGTCAGGCCCTTGACATTTTCTGGAGTGGAAGGAGTGGGTATATTCACTTAAGCCTATTTGCCTCAGTTTTCTCATTTGTAAAGATGAGCCAGAGAAGGAAATGGCGAACCACTCTAGTATCCGTGCCAAGAAAACCTCGATGGGCTCACGGAGAGTCAAGAGCAACTGGAAATAACTGAGCAAGAAAAGTACCCATGATGGTAGGACAGTCAGTCTGAAACAGCTGAGAACAGCAACAGTTGTGCAGTTGGGGCAAGTCACTTAGCCTTTTCTACACTTGAGTTCATCTTCCTTTTCTCCGCCGGGAGTTGGACTAAGTGGCCTTAAGGTCCCTGACGGGTCTGTGACCTCTATCCACAAGCATCTCCAATGGGTATCTGACCTCTGGAGGCCACAATTCCTTCAGCTCCCTATATTTATTGAAAAGAAGAAAAAGTCAAAGTTGAGACAGCTCTAAGGTCTCTAATAGTTCCATCTTTGTATGATTGCATATTTCTAAAAGTAGGCCAGAGTTAGCTACATCTGTGAGAAAGTGGGAAAGGTTAGCTGCTAAAGTAATGAGTTCCCCATCCCTGGAGATATTCAAACAGAGCTCAAAGACAGTAAGTCTGGGATTTTGTAGAGGGGATTCCTGCTTATCTGTAGATCACGCTGGATGATTTCCAAGGTCTTTTCAGGCTCTGGCATTTTTACCCTGATGTGATTCTTTAAGCAGGCTAGATCCGCTCAATGCCCAGAGAACAGACAGGAACCCAGTTACGAAATTCTCCCTCAGTTCAAGGAGGATTCTTTGGAGAGAATTCTTGTTTTTCTGGCACTAGGAAGAACGAAGGCTTTGCCAGGGATCTCTCCAGATGACCGGAGCAGATCTGCTGCACCCAGTGGACTTCAAAGGCGTCCACACAAATATTTGATATCACAGACTTAGAGAGCAGAAAAGTGAAATCATGCAGAGATATCAGATTTCAGGAGCAGGTCTGCTGTGTTTTTTTTTTCCTAAACGAAGGCCCTGGGATTGTACGGATATACAGCTGATATTAAACAGCAAATAGCGCCTGTGAACTAGATAGCGCCCAAAGGCAGCAGTTGACTGGAAGATCTGGTGTTGGGAGTGAGCTTGCTTCTCACAGGGCAGATCTTCTAGGAACAGGGAAGAGATTGACATTTCTGCTCTTCTCTCCTGTCTTCAGATTTCTTCTGGAGCATTATGTTGATTCATGGCTATCAGGACGTCGGTGTACTGGAGAGTATTTGTAAGAAGGCAGTCAGAATAGGTGAAGGTCCTTGAGTGCATGACCTGAGAATCAGTAGAGGAACTGGACGTGGTTAGCCTGAATAAGCGATGACTCAGGGGGCATGTGAAGGGCTGTCTTCAAGTATTTGAAGGTCTTCTATGTGGAAGAGGAATTAAACTTGTTTTTTTGGCACCATAGAGTAGAACTAGGAGTATTGAGTGAAAGGAGAAAAGAGGCCTGTAGGTACTTGATGACAGGAAAAATTTCCTAATAGATAGAACTTCCCCAGAGTAGTTGCAAGTGGTTTCCTTCTTTGAAAATCTTCAAGCAGGGGCAGTTAGGTGGTGTAGTGAATAGAGCACCAGCCCTGGAGTGAGGAGGACCTGAGTTTAAATCTGACCTGACGGTTCACATTTACTAGCTGTAAGACCTTGAGCAAGTCACTTAACCCTAATTGCCCTGCCTTTCTTTCCCCCCTCCAAAAAAGCAAAATAAAAAAAAAAATCTTCAGGCAGATGCTGGATTGTCATTTCTTGGGCATGTTACGTAGGGATTCCTTTTATATATGGGTTGTTCTGAATGGCAGCTAAGTTTCCTTCCAACCCCCCAGTTCCATGATTCAGTGAAGATAACAAGACAAAAGATCCAAGTGGCTCCTGAAATTGTGTTTCTTTCTGTGTTAGAGCGAGTGATGAAAGTCCATTAGCATGTTTTATGTGCTCTTCCAGGGAAGACTGGTGAGCCATCTTCCCATCTGGCCAAAACTCCCTCAAGTCTTCTCCCTTAGTTATGATGAGGGCATCAATATTGGGACGATTGAGTTTCTTCAGGGCTGTATTCACTTCTTAGCTGCACCTAAGTGAATTTTCTATTTAGAGTACCACCCTTTAAATTTATAAGTGTCATAAAAAATTGCATGGCTCTTGGCACAATCTGCCTCTTACTGTCTTTTTGTCATGGGGTCAGCTAGGTTGCACATTAGATAGAGAACTGGGCCTGGAGTCAGAAGACCCGAATTAAAATTTAACCTCAGGCATTTACTAACTGTGTGATGTTGGGCAATTCACTTAACCTGTGTTTGCCTCAGTTTCCTCAATTGTAAAATGGAGGTCATAATAACATTCTCCTCCCCTAATATCCTTCCTTCCTTCTTTCCTTCCTTCCTTCCTTCCTTCCTTCCTTCCTTCCTTCCTTCCTTCCTTCCTTCCTTCCTTCCTTCCTACCTTCCTTCCTTCCTTCCTCTCTCCCTCCTTCCTTCCCTCCCATGAATCCTTCCATCTTTCTATCCTTCCCACTTCAGAAATAGAAAGGGGGTAGGCAGGACAGAGGACCAATTTGTATTTTTTTTGTAATTGATTTCGTGGGGCTGCTACAGCCAAAGAATATATGGTCTAGTGGTCCGCCTACAATAATAACTTCTGTGTATTTAATTGGGCTGGTCTCCACCCAGCAGACACAGGCCATTGTCAGGACTGTATGTGAAGTCTTTCCAGCTTGTTAGAATGTGCCATAGCTTGCTATCCCGCTGACTCTGTCTTCTAGGACCTATCATCTCCTCATGTGCCAAGATCAGATGCTGGAGAAAGGCTACCACTCTAAGTAATCATGATAGTGATCTGATAATACTCCCCATTTCTATAGACTTTAAGTACTTTCCTTGTCATTGTCTCTTTGAGAAGTAGTTTTGAGGGTTATTCCCATTTTCCACATTGTAAAACTGAGGTTCCAGATGGCTCATTTGTACAAGTTATGACACTTGTAAGTAGTAGAATCAGCACTTCTGACTCTTGAGTTCAGCATTTTTGCAATTGTGTCACTTAATATGATGAGGCAGCAAAAAGTTTTGGACTTGGAAGAATGTGGGAGAAAGTCTCCCAAAGAGCAAGATATGAAAGAACGTGAAGAAAAAGGCTTAGGGCTCCATGGACGTCTTAGCTCTAATTTAATTAAGCCTTAAACCTGTTGAAGTGCTCAGTATCAGCTTCATTGCTAATCCTTAACCAACCTACCACAAACCACTTAACTGAGTTTTTTAAAGATCGGGTACCTTTGTAGCTATGGTTGAAAACTCCAGTCCCCTACAGGGTCGTGTGAAGAAGGTTCAGAGAATGTTGTAAATAATCTTAATAATCAGGGTTAGCAGAGGATGCTGCTGCCATCCCAGGATCCATCAGAAAGGAGCAGATTAAAGGTTGTGGTTCAAAATCCTTCTCACTCCAGGATATGATCAGAAAAGGAGATTTTGACTGGTTTTCAGAAAAAATTCAAGGAGAGTTACTCTGCCCCGTACTTCATCCTACACTACTGGCAAAAATGGGGCAGTTAGGTGGCACAGTGGATAGAGCACTGAGTTTGAAATTGGGAAGACTCAGGTTTACATTTATTAGTTATGTGACCCTGGGCAAATAATTTAACCCAGTTTGCCTCAGTTTCCTCATCTGGACAATGAGCCGGAGAAGGAAATGGCAAACCAGTCTTGTATCTTTGCTGAGAAAACCCCAAATAAGTCTGATTCGGGAGTCAGACACAGCTAAAAACAGCTGAGCAACAGCTCTTGCAAAAACAAGGAACAGACTCTGTAGAGTAGTCTCTGATTCTAGGCTGTACCGAGATACGAGACATCTTTCTCTGGGAGTCATAGCTGGCTGTCGCTGGTGTCACAGGGTAGCTTGTGAAATTACCAGCGAAATGTTGGTGGACTTACAATAAAACTGTTGTCTTAGCATTTGTGGGAAGAGAGGTCACATCCTCCTTTGCAAAGCCTGTGGTCAGTCAGGGGCTGGCGGTGCTGGCCCTCAACCGATCTGGTTCAAGGGCTTCTCTCTCTCCTTTAGGTTAATAACAACTAGAATTGAAGGTTTACATGATGCCGTTGTCACTGTAGCCCTTTGAAGCACTGGAGCATAGAGGGAAGTCTTTGGGTTATACTTCTAGGGATGGAAGTGACCTCAGAGACCACCTAGTCCAACCTCCAGGTTTTACAAATGAGCAACCTGAGATTCTTGGGCAGATTGAGGATTCAAACCCGGGTCCTTTGACTAGAGCCAGTAGCCTTTCTTCACTCTACTATGTAAAAGACTTACCTTGCATGTAGTGTCTTTCCAACCTTGGGGTTGTCTCCTTAGGCCTTGGTTCCCTCATCTGTAAAAAACAACGAGAGGATTGTGCTGGATTCCCTGATGTCCCTTGTAGCTCTGAGTCTTGGGCAGAAGGAGGAAGCCTTGTGCTTCTCTTCATTTTGCTGATGGGGATTTCAGCGCAGAGTCAGAACCTGAGGAGCTCAGCCCAGGCTAACATCTGTGCTTCCCGAGTTTAACAGCATGTGTCGCCTCTACGCCTTAATAGATGGTTCTTCATGACTGGCTGCGACCTGGCAGCGATCTCCTGTTCGTGGACCCCTGTGCATAGTCCTGGACGCGGACCGCTCCGGCTTTGAGAAATGTGTTTCTCTGCATCGAAAGATAAAATGTTTCCCATCAATATCCTTCTTATTCCACGGTGGTGATATTTTTGTTCTTAAAATCACTTTCTTGTTATTTGGGGGTAACATTATTTATTCAGAGCAGCTGGGGTCAAGTGGATAGAGTGCCAGGCCAGGAAGTCAGGAGGACTTGAGTTCAAGTTCAGCCTCAGATGCTTACTAGTTATGTGACCCTGGGCAAGTCACTTAACCCTGATTGCCTCAGCTTACTCATCTGTAAAACCACATGGAGGAGGGAATGGCAAACCACTCCAGTATCTTTACCAAGACAGCCCCAAATAGGGTCATTAAAAGCCACGCATGGCTGAAAAAAACTGAACATATGTGCCAGACACTGTGCCAAACATTTTACTAATATTATTTCCTTTGGTCTTTACAATAAAGCCCTGCAAGGTATGTGCAAGGTATATTATTATTATAATATCTATTTTACACTTGAGGAAACTGAGGCAAACAGGATCCCACAGCATTTGAGGCTAGATTTGAACTCAGGTCTTCCTGACTTCAGACCCAGAATCCTATCCACTGCACCACCTGACTGCCTCTCTCAGAGCTGTTTCAAAGCCAGTTTTCCTCATTCTAAATGCCATGTCCTTTCTACTCTAGGCCACCTTGAGGTTGTAAGTAGGTAAGGACTTACTTTAGAGATGAAGAATTAGAGACTGGGAGAAACAGCTCATCCAGAATCACATGGCTGATCAATGGCAGGATCCCAGTGTTGGTGCTCAGGCATCCACCTTGGTACCCCTTTGCCCTGGGCTTTCTCTTGTGGCCCACGTTTTGACCCTTTCACTGATTATCAGCACTTTGTAGGAGGAGGGGGCAGAGATAACTGGCAGTCAGTCTGAGGGAGGTAGATCTTGACTCGTTATAAGGAAACCATCAGAAAATAGGAGAGCCTTTCTTGAAAGGTAGTTCTTCTTATCAGCGGCCTCCTTGGGATATCAACCTAGTAATGGAATCTCTGGATCAGAAAGAATATAGCTCCTTTTTAAAAGGAGAAAGTTGAGGCTCAGAAGTGAAGCAATGTTTTTATAGTGTCCCTAGGGACCCCAATTTGGGTCTCCTGCCTTAAGCGCACATTTGTGTCCAAGTGGGTTTATCACCCAGCCCCTCTACTTTCTCCTGCACTGTAGAATAATGCAAGCTGCTGTTTGGTGTAGAAATGTATTCCTTGTAGAGACCAGGGAGAATCATTGGCCTTAGTCCTGCTGCCATCCAGCTCTGCCTTTTGTGAAAATGATTAATGCTGAATCCATTCTTGTAGTGTGCTGGGTGACAGAGGCCACAATAGTGCAGGAGGTTAATGTTGACTTCAGCCCAGGTCCTGAACAAGTTTTTGACTCGGGCTTATCTTCAGTGTGCTGACTTAAGGAAAACCTATTTGTTTTGACAGGTTTTGTGTATGTGGGTATAAATAAAGACTGCATCTGTGATTTCATTGATAGGAAGAAATCCCAGGTGAGGAAATCCCCTTTACCAATATAGGCTGACACTGTCTCTGTGAATCAGAGTCTCAAGAGTTACCTAGAGCAGCAGGGGATTAAATTACTTGCCCAGTGTCACACAGCCAGCATGTATCAGAGGAAGCACGTGTGCACACGGACGCACACACACACACATGCAAACGTCAGATCAGTGACAAAGTAGGAATGTTTTTTGCAAGGATTCATTTTATAGTCAACTTGGCAGGAAGTTACCTAATTGGTAAATTCAACAAATGTTAATTAAAGACCTTCTATGAGCAAATACTAGGATTATAGTCTAATGAGAAACAGTCCCCACCCTCAAGGAATTTACATTCAATATGGGGCAGGGGAGCAATCTATGCAATAAGTCAGTGCCTAGCTACACAAGTAATTTCAGGAAAGAGAATGCAAATAATTGGGGACACGGGGGAGGTTTAATGATCATTTTGAACTATCACCTTTATTTCCTCTTTGTCTTCTTTGTCCATTCCACCCTTTGGAAAAAAAATATTCATGATGACATAGATAGCGTACCTGACCCCAGGGCCCTTGGTTCTGTCAAAGAGAAGTGGGGTGTGTTTTCTCCTGGTTCAGTTAGGCTGGCTCGCCTGCCCCACCCCGTGGGGAAGTTAAAGTTGGCAGTTGGACCCTTGTCCACTGGTTCTACTTTCAGTCCAGCCCTCATAGCCATCATCTGGGGAAGGGCTCTTGTGGAGAGGGGACCAGTATCCCCGCTGGCTGACAACCACCTGTCACCCACAGGGCAGGCAAAGCCCCCTGAGGAAGAGATGGGAAGCAGCATGTACTGGGCGAGTCAAATCACCATCACCATCTTGACCACCATGTCTGTCTTTGAACTCAGAAGGAGATAGTACAGAACCCTAAGATCAAGAGCCTAGGGAATAGTTGTGTCCCCCAAACCACCAGATCCGCTTCTAGCCCAGCTCTCACAGCCATCATGGAGAGGAGAAATCTTTGTAGGGAGGAGATCCACCCTCCTTATCACCTCTATTAGCAACCGCTGGTCCATTGCCATGGATAGAGAGGCAGAGGCAGAGGCAGGAGCCCTGGGAGTGGTAGCACCTCCGCAGACAGCATGCTAGTCCTGCTTCTCAGCCCTCATTGCCAGCATCCTGGGAAGGGAAGGGACTAGTCGTCCTCACCACCTACCTAATTGTCGGTCCTAGGTTTGGGCAAATGAGCCTAGCTGAAGTAGAAGGAACCCTGGGGGCCAAGGCAGGGGTGGGGTAGGGTGAGGTGGGGAGGTGGGATAGGAGGCAGCAGCACTTACAGGGTAAGTCAAACCACCATCACCACCACCACCACCACTTGAACTCAGATGAAGACAGTCCAGGCCCCTAAGGCCAAGAGCCTTGGAAGTTGTCCTGTCCTTCAGACCACCAGATCTGCTTCTAGTCTACTTCTCACAGTTCCCGTTTAAAGGAGAAGCCACGCTATAAAGCCCAGTGCTGCCATGTAGGTCGACATCAGAAATGAACATGAGTTTGCCGGTGGACATGGCGTTGAAGAAGCGGCCGTACGCACCGCGAGACCTTCCAAGTCTGTCGTCCCCGTGAAAACTTGGTGGTCTGACTTTTGTGTCCACCGCAGTCAGCACAGTGCTTCGCGCACAGCAAGCCCTTGATGAATGCTTCATTCCCGCGTTCATCCCTCTCTGCGGCCAAGCCTGGTCTGCGGCGTTCAGTGTGAGTGTTTTGTTGCTGTTGGTTAGTCATTGTGTACATTGTTTTCCTGGATTTCCTTATCTGACTGCGCATCGCATCGGTTCAAGCTAGTCTTTCCAGGCTTCTCTGTAGGTTCGGTATTTCTTAAAAGGCGGTAACATTCCATTATGTTGCTGTATCACAGCGTGGCCATCTCCTAGTAAATGGGCATCTGCTTTGTTTCCAGGTCTTTCCTGTCGCTGCCATGAGCATTTTGGTGTATACGGGGCCTTTTCTTTCTTCACTGGCCTCCTTGGGGGTGTGTCTGCCTGGCAGCATTTACTGATTTATTGACTGAGTCAGTAGAGAACTTCCTTGCATTGATGCTGGGCTGGGCGACTGACAAGATTATAAAATTTCTTCTGGTGAACTTTAAAAGTAAAAGATTTTACTCTTCTGTGAGTGCGGCGATGCGTCCACATGCTGTGGGTCGTAGGGTGGACTCGGGGCCTTGGCAGTGTGACCTGGGACCCTTTGTCTTCTGTGCTGCCTTTCTCTTTTTCCTCTCTCTCTCTAGCCTGCCCGTGTGCAAAGGTTTTCTTCTATCCTCTTGACATTTCCCCTACCCATTACATAAAACCCCAGGATTAATTTAATTACGTCTGTTCCCACTAGCTGGGTGACTGGCAGGAGCATAATAGATCTGCCAGTCCTCGGAGAGAAAAGGTGAGGTTAGTAACCGTGAGGTCACCCAACCAGGAAGCCAGACATGTCCTGTCCCTTCCCCCACCTCTGGCACAGACATGCCCTCTTTAGCTCAGGGCCTTTCTTCCTCTAGCGGGGCTCTCTTCCTAATGAAATTCTGATAAGATAGCTGGAGCCCAGCCGGTCCTGGTGACTGTCACAGATCTTTTCCTTCCCTGATGAAAATGTCATTTCTGGGACCTAACAGGGATAAAGAGAATAGGAGGGAGCTGGCTTATCCGAGGCTTACAGCTGTCTTGAGACTGGTGAAGCTCCCTGAGAACCCTGATGAGCTAACAAGAATGGACTTGGGAACATGCACAGTTTAGTAAAGCCTCTGAACCCATATTTAAAAGGTACCTGATGGCAAGAGCCACACCTGAGCACCAACTTCTGCCCCAGTTTTTGAACATCTCTATCAATTTAGCTGCAAGGGACGTTCCTTCCCCAATCATTTTTTTGTATGTATGCAGCTGCCAAAAAAAAATCTGCCTTTGCATAAATCTGGGCATATCTTCCCAACCTGGCTCCTTCTTACCTTTCTGGCTTTCTTAAACATTGTTCCTTTTTGCACAAGATGTTGGTCCAGCCAAACAGGCTTTCCTACCGTCCCTCACACATAGTGTTGTATCATCCATCTCTGGGCCTTTGCATAGGCCGGAAATACACTTCCTTTTTTACTTCTGCTTCTTGTAATTCCTACTTTCCTCCAACTCTCAACTTGAGGGCCACCTTCTAGGGAACCTTTAGAATCTCAGTGTTTTTTCTTTTTGGTCATGGAGCCTCTTGGCAGAGGAGTGAAGCTGATGGGCCCTTCTCAGAAGACTTTCATGATGGAAAGAAATGTTCAGTTTTAGTTAGAGGTTCATGAAAATAAAGATGTAGTTTTTTCCCCAACCCAAAATCATGGTTTCTTTGAAATCTATCCAGGGACCCCTTGGGGGGTTCATGGAGCCCCCAGGTTAAGAACCTGTGTTTTAGAATCAAGATGAAGGCTTTCTTCATTTCCTCCAGTTTCCCCTGCAAATTCCCTCACGGCTATGTTGCATACATTTCGGTTATAGCCATATTTGTGTCTTTGTCTGCCACAGCCAAATATAAACTGGAGGGCATAGACTTCTCAATTTCGTTTTTGTATCCCGAGTCCCTAGAACAATGCCTTGGCACCCCTAAGAAATGTTTCTTGACTGGTACCATTTATCTACTCAAAAATCTTCATGTTCCCTCTACGTCCCACACCCATATGTTGCCATGAAGTCGGTCAACAAGCGTGTAACTGCTTGCTGTGTGCCAGGCACTGTGGTAAGGGCTGGGTATACAAGAAAAGCAAAAAAACTCCCCCTGCCCTCAAGGAATTTACTTTCTAATGGGGGGAGACAGCCTGTAAATAATTAGGTACAAACAAAATATATTCTGTGTAGGTGGAAGGTAAGTGGAGAGGGGAAGGCCATAGCAGCCTGGGGACCACGAAGGGCCTCCAACAGAAGGTAAGATTGGAGTGAAACCAGAGATGCTAAGAAGAGAAAGCCAGGAGAGAGAGCATTCTTGGTATTTGGGACAGCCAATACAAAGAGAGAGACAGAGAGAGAGAAAGAGACAGAGAGAGATGGGGGGAGAGAGGAGAGACAGAGACAGAGAAATAGAGAGACAGAGAGAAACAGAGAGAGAGACACAGAGAGAGGGAGAGAGGAGGAGAGAGAGAGAAGAAAAAAGCAGAATGCAAGAGGAGCCCAGTGGTAGGGGGGAGCCAGTGGGGAAGGAATTGAAATCTCAAACTGAGGATTTATATCAGATCTTAGAGAGATCACAGGGAGCTACTGGAATATACTGAGATTTGGAAAATCTGAGTGAAAATGTTTGGCCTTCCCTTTGTACCAGAGAAGAAGTCTGAATTTTTTATCTTTTCCTTTTATGGGGTGTTTACAGTAGCTTATTGTGAAATTTGGGCTAATAGTATCCAATACATGTGTATTTCTGCTTCTGGCTTCTGCAAAACTCTTCCAAAATTCCCGTTTAATTCCTTATGCCGACCTGTGATACACGGAAACTAAGATGGGGAAAGTTGAGATGTGGAAGGGATAACTGAAGTCTCTTGCTCAAGGTGATGAGGGCCTGAGATACGTAGAGATAAGCAAACTTGTAAAAGAGATTTTAGAGAAGTATAAATGACAGAATTTGTTAGTGCATTGGGTATGTACAGAGTGGCAGGGCCCAGGTGTGACCAGATAGAGAGGACCAATTCAACCCTCAAGTGCCAGTGAAAAGGTGGCTATCTGGGTAGGACGCCTGAGAACAGTGTGATCTGTAGCATCCCCATGAGGCCTGTCGGGGCCACAGCAGAGAAAGAAGTCAAGTCCTGTCTAGGAATTTTACAAGGGAAAACAAACCAGATGAGGCCAGAACCTAGGGGAGAACAAGCACGGAGGCAGACCTAATGCCATATGCCCCATTCACCGTGGCAGCAGCATCGGCATCCAGACTCCCAAAAGGACAAGACCAAACCTGGTCTATCCAACCTGTCCAAGAGGACTGGAGCAGACTGGTCTGAGCACCAAGTTCCAATCTCACAACTGAGGCTGAAAATATGACTAATAGAAGAAAACGCTGAACGCAATGAAGAAATCTGTGGCTTAAGACAAGTCCAAGAAATAAAACCAAAGGAAGATAGTGTAGACTTTTTACTGGATAATGGGCATACAACAACTATAAGCCTGGGTAGCCCCAGAAAACACAATGGCTTGACTACAGGACTCTAAGGGTAGTTGGAAGAAAGGAAGCAGGAGAAAAGAAATGAAATTAGAAATAACATGAGAGTTTGGGAGCAAAAACAAAGTTTGGGAGCTTATACATTTGTCGGCTTCTCGTGGCACATTTATAAAAAACCGACCACAAAATCTCATAACCAAGTGCTGAAAAATAGAAATTTTAGGCGTATCTTTTATGGACTATAGCGCAGTCATTAAAATCAATAAAGAGCCTTTGAAAAGGAATCATAAGGAGACCAAATAATTTAATTCTAGAGAATTGGTAGATCAAAGAACAAGTCCTGGAAACCATAGAAAACTTCATTTAAAAAAATGACAACATAGAGACAGCATTCCAAAACTTTTGAGATGGAAGCAAAGAAGTCTACAAGGGACATTGATACTTCTAAACAACCTCATCAGCAAAAGGAAAAAGGATAAATCAGTAAATTGGGTATGGTATGCCACTCAAAATCAACTAGAAAAGCAGCAAATCAAAATATCCCATCCAAATACAAGAACAGAAATTATGAAAAACAGTTAAAAAACAATGCAATAAAAAAATCTCATTAAGTTGGTATGAGCTACTTTTTGAAAAAAATCTAGTAAAAACATAAACTGTTAGCTAATTTGATTAGAGAGAGGAAAACCAAATTGCCAATCCCAAAAATGAAAAAGAACTCATAATAAATGAAGAAAAAATCAAGGAAATTGTTAGAAATGACTTGACCCAGTTATGTCAACAAGACAGATAACTTAGAGGATTTTTACAATAGAACAAGAAATAGATCATTTAAATCACTCAATCATTGAAGCAATTGAATAAGCTACAAATGAACTTCCAAAGAAACAACCCCCAGGACTGGATGCTTTTACTAGTGAATTCTATGAAACATTAAAAGAAAAACGAATTCCAGTGTTACCTAAATTGTTTGTGAAAACTCTTGGCAAAGTATAAAAATGCAGCACAAATTTAGGATTGTAAAGACAGAAATATAAGCATAACGTGTTTCTGCTTAAAATGATAAGAAGCCGTCTCACAAGTTGGGAGCAATGGCTTTATAGGATTTTGCTTTATGTGTTTAGGGATTCAGGGATCCAGGATTTGAGAAAGATGTTCTGTGTCAGAAACATAATTGCCTAAATTTTTAGAGGATGCTGAGCCATACTTATATTTCCTCCTGTGGAGTGAATCACGCTATTCACCCTATAATTTTTCCTAGAATCTCAGAACTGTACATGACTTCAGAGATTGTTAATAAGTCCATCCCCTCAACTGAAGCAAGAGCTCCTAGTATCCCTGAAAAATGATCCTCCAACCTATGCCTGAAGAGTTGTCTGGTGATGCTTCCTCCTGAGACAACCAATTCCACTTTGGATTGGGTCTGATCATAATAGAGGTTTTCATTTTTTAAAATTTGTTTTTCCTTTCTTTTTCTTTTTGGAGGGGGGAAGGCAGGGCAGTTGGGGTAAGTGACTTGCCCAAGGTCACATGGGTAGTAGGTGAGTAAGTGTTAAGTGTCTGAGGTCAGATTTGAACTCAAGGTCCTTCTGACTCCAGGACCAGTGCTCTATTCAATGTGCCACCTAGCCGCCCCCATTTTTGTTTTTAATATCAAGCCAATGTTTGCCTTCACCCATGCATCCTGTTGCTTGTTAGTGCCAAGTAGAATAGATCCTACCCCTTTCCTACATGTCAGCTACTTGAAGAACAAAATCACCTGTGTTTTCTTCTGTTTTCTCTTTTCTTCTTGAAATATTCTTAACTCTTCAGCTGATCCTTGTATGACGTGTTCTCCATGCATGCCACCATGCTGGTTACCCTGCACCAAATGTGCTCATTAATAATGTCCTTCCTGAAACGGGGTGCCCAGAACTGAACAAAGCACTCCAGATGATAGTGAGACTTTCTAGTTTCTCATGTTGATCGTTCTACTATGAATGCGGCGTAAGATTGAATTAGCTCTTTTGAACGCCAGATTTTGTTTGTATTGAGGTGAAATGAGTCATAGAACTCTGGAAAGGCAGAGCAGGAAAGGACTTTAGAGTTTACCTAAACCAGCCTCTTCACCGGACACATAAGGAAATTGACCATGAAAGGAGGACTCTCCTAAGGCTATGTAGCCAGTAAGTGGTGGCCCTATGGATTAAACTTTAATTGTTGTTCAGTCATGTCTGAGTCTTGGTGACCCTTTTTGGGGTTTTCTTGGTAAAGATATTGGAGTGAAGGTTTGCTATTTCCTTCTCCAGTTCATTTTACAGATGAGGAAACTGAGGCAAACAGGGTTAAGTGACTTGTTAAGGGTCACACAATTAGTAAGAATCTGAGGCTGGATTTGAGCTCACAAATGTGAGTCTTCCTCACTCCAGATACAGTGGTTTATCCACTGTACCACCTAGCTGCCCTTTTCTAGAGTGGCCATGAATAAAAATAAAATATTGGTGTTATTGAAGAGAATCTCCTTTAGTGTAGGCTGGTGGCTGATGGAATGTCAGACTCGGGGTCAGGAAGCCTGATGTGCCTTGGTCAAAGGACCCAGTAGGAAAATATGTGTACAGATGGGCGTAGCGGGGTTATGGGGTGAGAAGGGACATGTGTGACTCAAAACCAATGGCTGTTTTTAAGAGGCAGCCTTGTGTAGTGATGTGGAGACCACTAAGATGGTCAATGGCTTTTACTAAGCAGTGAGGAAGCCCTAGGGAGCAGTGACTCTTTGGGGAGTCAGGAATTCTGGGTTTTCATGCTTTCAGCCATGAGGGATATGTGATCTCATTGACACAGTGTTTCCTCCACTGATACGGATCCCGGTTTGTCCTTAGCTTTTCGTCTTGTTCAGTTCTTGTCCAGGTCTTTTGAGAGAAGAAAGGGGAGGAGGTGCTCTTATTACTCATATTTTACAGATAAGGAAACTGAGGCAGATGGTGGCTAAGGGACTTTCCCAGGGTCACATAGCTAGGAAGTATGTGAGGCTGGATTTTAACACAGATCATCCCGACTCCAGGCCTAGTGCTCTGTTCACTGTACCGCCCAAGCCAGCGGTTCTCAACCTGTGGGTTGTGACCCCTTTGGGGGTCAAATGACCCTTTTGCAGGAGTTACAGGGGTCACCTAAGACCATCAGAAAATGCATATTTCCTATGGTCTTAGGAACCGAGTCACCACTCCTCTATCGGTCTCCAGGTGGGTCTGCCCACATGCAGATATGCCCACATAGAGTACTAAAGGGTCGGGACATTAGGAAGGTTGAGAACAACCGCTCTAAGCGGTCCCTATATAGAAAATGTACCCAAATGCCCTGGAGGACAGGGACACATTTGATCGCCTCTGAGTCTTGTTGTCGAGATCTATGACCAGTCTTGTCTCCTTACGTGGTCTTATATCTCATCAGTAATGTCATTACTACCATTTAAAGGGATTGCATTTTATTGATATGTTTTGCTTTTATATACTCATCATTTCTGAATATATTCCTCCCATCTTGCCTACTATGAAAGTCATCCTTTGTAACAGAATAAAAAAACAAAGAGAAAAGAATGTCAATAGAATTAACCAACACATTGGCCATTTCTGATGTTGTAAACATAGTCTACACCCTCGGTTCCCCGCCTTTCAATTCTGTCTGGCACATAGTAGGCTCTTAATAAAAGTTATTAAATGACCAATTATCGATTATTAGCTAATCATGATTAATATTGATTGTGCAGGTAACTATTGACAATATGCTTCAGTCTACTTAAGCGCCATATGCATCTGATGACTGCCCTGTGTTACCTGACACCTTGATTCCTCTGAGATCCTCAGGCAAAGGCTAAAATCTTTGAGCCAAATGAGCTCCCAATATTATTTTCTGAGGCATTCGTTCAGCTACCTGAGACCTAGGTCCTTCTGGCCACAAACCTGAAAGTTGACCATAAACCTGTCAGAGCCCTCATATTTATAATATGTATCTGATTTCAAAGGGAACTGGAGGAGAGAAGACACTGACTGGTGGGTTAGAAGCAGGGAGAGATTTTAACCATCATTCAGTCTGTCTAAGCAGTCCTCACGAAAGACCGAGCCAGTGTAGAAGGGGCAGTCGTCTTTCCTTGTGGGCCACGGAAGAGAACAGCAATTTAGAAAAACGAATCAGGTCTGGTACTCTCAGCATCTTTTCTAGAAGAGTAAGCACAATTCTCACAGCCCCCAGAAGTGATTTATCCTAATGGTCGTCCTGTTTCTCAGGACATCTTGTTCCTAGCTCTCAGTTCAGTTAGATTAGGTAGCTGCTTGTCTTTTAGTCAGTTAGAGAGAAGAAATTCTGAGCTCAGGTTTTTAAGGGGATTCGGTTCTCATCTGAAGGGTGTGGGGTGTGTGTGTGTAGTGAAAAGGATAAACTTTAGATGAGAAATACTCCTTGCCCTCATGGAGTTTATAGTCTAGTAGGGCTATTATATGTATATATGTATGTATGTATATGTATATGCAACTATCTATGATGCTGTAAAGATGTACAAACCAAGAAGAGTAAAAGGAATTAGGGCTTGCTAGTAGAGATGGTATTTGAGTTGGGCCTTCAAGGATAAGAAACAGGTTGTTGTGGGGTGCTGGTGCTTGAAGAATAAGGGGCAGCAAGACCGAAGTCATGGAGGCTGTATATGTCAGGCAGGAACCAGAGCTAGCAAGCTGTCCTTTTTGTTAGAAATGGGTTGAAATAAAGCTGTTTAAGATAGAGCAATGCTGAACTGGGCAGGGGGATTGCATACCAGCAAGGAGGCCTTGAAGGGTTTTGTACAGATTTATAAGTAAGGAATATTAATTTGGCATGTGAAAGGTCGTATAGATGGAAGAAGGAATGAAGGAAAGAAGAGGCTGTCGTAACAGTAAAGTAGTTGGTATGAAGGCTTGTACCAGAATGGGGAACAGAGAGGAAGAAACAGATCAAAAAGATGAAAAGTGAATAGGATTTCAGTGACTGATTGAGGTGGGGCAGCTAGTGGATAGATAGTTGGACCTAGAATCAGGAAGACCTGAGTTCAAATATGTCCTCAGACACTTATTAGCTATGTGACTCTAGGAAAGTCACTTACCCTGTTTGCCTCAGTTTCCTCATCTGTAAAATGGGCTGGAGGAAGGAAATGGCAAACAATTTCATTATCTTTGCCAAGAGGACCCCAGACGGAGTCATGAAGAGACAAACATGACTGAACAACAACAAACTGATTGCGGGACAGCATGCTCCAGCACACAGAGAACTGTCCTTGACACCAGGAAGAAGACTGAAGACCTGGATTCAAGAGATGCCTCTGACACGTACCAGCTTCCCGTCACTGGGCAAGTCATTTACCTTCCCGTGCTCAGTAGTGGCCAAGGTGACGCTGACCTGCGTTACTGGAAGGAGTTTCCTCATCTGGAACTTCCCGATGACAGTAAAGGGAAGAGGAAGGGAATGAGCTTCAGGGGTCACACAGCCGGCTAACGTCTGCAGTTTTCTTGACCCTGGCCCAGTCCACTAACCGCTGCCCCACTGGCTGCCCCATAGGTCCGGCACAAATCCCTGTCCCTATGAGAGATGACAGAGGAGGTGCCAGCTTCGGGAATACGGGACAGTGAATGAAGGCTGGTTTTGATGAAGAGTAAAGAATAGTTGTAAGTGGATTTAAACCAGTACTGTGCTTTACTCAGTTACCTTCTCTTCCGTGACTGTTCCAAAATCTAATTTCCATCTTAATTCTTCAAAAACAAATCAAGGATTATTAACTCCATTTTATGGATGAAGAAACTGAGGCACGATGAAATGCCACACTGAGTTATGACAGTTCACTGACCCATCAGCATTAAGTGTCTCTGCCAAGCCCTGTGGGGGGTACAATCTCTCCCCCCCCCCCCCCCACTTTTTTTCACTAGGGTATAAAAAGATGAGTACATAGAAGATGTTCAGTGGCGCGGCGGCCGGCAGAGGTTTAACAACCGGCGCTGGAGAAAACGTGTTCCCAGGACGCGCCTTTTCAGTTTAATCTGCATTAATAGTCTTTTCTCCGTCGCTTAAGTCTAGACAGTCAACAAAACAATAATGTTCACAGTGAAATTTTAATGATCGGCTTTGGTGAGCGGGCTCTGACACAGCAGTCATGGGCCTGGTGAATTAACAGCTGGGAGAGGGAGAAGGGAAGGGGAAGGGAAAAGTCATGGAAAGGAAACAAACGGCGCTTGAGCAGAGCCCTGGTGGGAGCCGCACGGTGTGCAGGACTGGGGCTGTAAAGGAGGTGTGGCGGGGGGTAAGACGGGCCTGGAGCACCTGGACAGGTTATGCTTTCCAGGGCTAAGACTTCACTGCATCTGTCCAGTTTGTGTCTGAGAAAGGAAAATCTCTCCCAGCCACATTCTTCCAGGGTGAGGCCGGAGCAGTGCCGTGTCAGGGAAGAGAGAGGCCTG